>JALPQI010002341.1:0-102887 GCA_025490895.1 Thaumatotibia leucotreta
ATCCAAGATGGCGGCAACTTTTTTTAGCAATTTTCATCATTATACTCGTTTCCGACTAATTCGCATACGTGGAATCCGATTTTCGGGTCCATTCTAAGATCCAACATGGCGGCAACTTTTTTAGCAATTTTCATCATTATACTCGTTTCCGACTAATTCGCATCCGTGGAAGCCGATTTTCGGGTCCATTCTAAGATCCAAGATGGCGGCAACTTTTTTTAGCAATTTTCATCATTATACTCGTTTCCGACTAATTCGCATACGTGGGATCCGATTTTCGGGTCCATTCTAAGATCCAAGATGGCGGCAACTTTTTTTTAGCAATTTTCATCATTTTACTCGTTTTCGCCTAATTCGCATACGTGGAATCCGATTTTCGGGGGGGGGTCCATTCTAAGAGCCAAGATGGCGGCAACTTTTTTAGCAATTTTCATCATTATACTCGTTTCCGACTAATTCGCATCCGTGGAAGCCGATTTTCGGGTCCATTCTAAGATCCAAGATGGCGGCAACTTTTTTTAACAATTTTCATCATTATACTCGTTTCCGACTAATTCGCATACGTGGAATCCGATTTTCGGGTCCATTCTAAGATCCAAGATGGCGGCAACTTTTTTTTAGCAATTTTCATCATTATACTCGTTTCCGACTAATTCGCATACGTGGAATCCGATTTTCGGGTCCATTCTAAGATCCAAGATGGCGGCAACTTTTTTTAGCAATTTTCATCATTATACTCGTTTCCGACTAATTCGCATACGTGGAATCCGATTTGCGGGTCCATTCTAAGATCCAAGATGGCGGCAACTTTTTTTTGCAATTTTCTTCATTATACTCGTTTCTGACTAATTCGCATACGTGGAATCCTATTTTCGGGTCCATTCTAAGATCCAAGGTGGCGGCAACTTTTTGATTGCAATTTTCATCTTTATACTCGTTTCTGACTAATTCGCATCCGTGAAATCCGATTTTCGGGTTTATTCTAAAATCAAAGATGGCGGCAACTTTTTTTTCCAATTTTCATCATTATACTCGTTTCTGACTAATTCGCACCCGTGGATTCCGATTTTTGTGGGTCCATTCTAAGATCTAAGATGGCAGCAACTTTTTTTTGCAATTTTCGTCATTATACTCGTTTCTGACTAATTCACATCCGTGGAATCCGATTTTCGGGTCCATTCTAACATCCGAGATGGCGGTACAATGTTTTTCTTTTTTTTTGTAATTATTGACATTGTAGTCGTTCTTACATACACGAATTTATCGTCAATTTAAGATCTAGGATCTATGGACCTACCTAGTGAAAATAGAATATTTGGATTCCACGTGCGTGAATTAGTCAAAAACTAGTATGACAAAAATTGCTAAAAATTGTGTCGCCATCTTGAATCTTCAAATGAACCCTAAATTCGGGTTCCACGTATGTGAATTAGTCGAAAACGAGTATAATGATGAAAATTGCAAAAAAAAGTTCAATAACATGCAAAAAAAGACGCTGCCGTCTTGGATCTTACAATGGATTCTAAATTCGGGTCTCACGTATGTAAATTAGTCAAAAACGAGTACAATGACAAAAATGACAAAAAAAAGAAAAAATTGTGCCGCCATCTTGGATCTTAAAATGGACCCCAAATTCGGGTTCCACCTATGTGTATTAGTCGAAAACGAGTACAATGACAAAAATGACAAAAAAAAAGAAAAAAATTGTGCCGCCATCTTGGATCTTAAAATGGTCCCTAAATTCGGGTTCCACGTATGGGTATTAGTCGTAAACGAGTACAATGACAAAAATGACAAAAAAAAAGAAAAAAATTGTGCCGCCATCTTGGATCTTAAAATGGTCCCTAAATTCGGATTCCACGTATGGGTATTAGTCGTAAACGAGTACAATGACAAAAATGACAAAAAAAAAGAAAAAAAATGTGCCGCCATCTTGGATCTTAAAATGAACCCGAAATTCGGGTTCCACGTACGTGTTTTAGTCAAAAACGAGTACAATGACAAAAATGACAAAAAAAAAGAAAAAAATTGTGCCGCCATCTTGGATCTTAAAATGAACCCTAAATTCGGGTTCCACGTATGTGTTTTAGTCGAAAACGAGTACAATGACAAAAATGACAAAAAAAAGAAAAAAATGTGCCGCCATCTTGGATCTTAAAATGGACCCTAAATTCGGGTTTCACGTATGGGTATTAGTCGAAAACGAGTACAATGACAAAAACGACAAAAAAAAAGAAAAAAAATGTGCCGCCATCTTGGATCTTAAAATGGACCCTAAATTCGGGTTCCACGTATGGGTATTAGTCGAAAACGAGTACAATGACAAAAATGACAAAAAAAAAGAAAAAAAATGTGCCGCCATCTTGGATCTTAAAATGAACCCTAAATTCGGGTTCCACGTATGTGTATTAGTCGAAAACGAGTATAATGACAAAAATGACAAAAAAAGAGAAGAAAATTGTGCCGCCATCTTGGATCTTAAAATGGACCCTAAATTCGGGTTCCACGTATGAGTATTAGTCGAAAACTAGTACAATGACAAAAATGACAAAAAAAAAAAGAAAAAATTGTGCCGCCATCTTGGATCTTAAAATGGACCCTAAATTCGGGTTCCACGTATGTGTTTTAGTCGAAAACGAGTACAATGACAAAAAAAAGAAAAAATTGTGCCGCCATCTTGGATCTTAAAATGGACCCTAAATTTGGGTTCCACGTATGTGTTTTATTCGAAAACGAGTACAATGACAAAAATGACAAAAAAAAAGAAAAATATTGTGCCGCCATCTTGGATCTTAAAATGGACCCTAAATTCGGATTCCACGTATGTGAATTAGTCGAAATCGAGTATAATGACAAAAATTGCAAAAATGTGTCGCCATCTTGGATCTAATGGACCCTACAGTCGTATTCCGACTGTACGTACCTGTATCATCATCATCATCATCATATCAGCCGAAAGACGTCCACTGCTGAACATAGGCCTCCCCCAAAAATTGCCACAATGACCGGTCCTGCGCCACCCGCATCCAGCGGACTCCTGCGACCTTCACCAGGTCATCGGTCCACCTAGTGGGGGGCCTACCCACGCTACGCCTTTCGGTACGCGGCCGCCACTCAAGAACCTTCCCGCCCCAACGGCCATCGGTTCTACGCGCAATGTGCCCCGCCCACTGCCACTTCAGTTTAGCGATTCGGAGTGATAATAATATTAAAATTCGCACGTCCTAACATTAAAGTAATTAAAAAGTAATCTAGAAGTATGGTCAACGATTCCAGTAATTTTGAATCGACATGTTGATTCCAAAGTATTAGTAATGCTAATATGCTATAGATTATTACTGACTCCTTCATACGTCATTGTAATATTCCGTTTCACGACATTACATTACAAGTAATATGCTACCCATAAGTACATTACAAAGTAAAATCAAGTAATATTGTAATCGGGAATTGATTACGAAATGCCCAACTCTGGTTGACATGTTGCGCACTAGTACTTCCACCTTATTCAAAAAATGTAGGGGTAAACAATTGGCTTGCCAAAGAAAGTTTGAATTTACTGACATCGGCTGCTAGACAGTAAGTTAAGTATCAATAAACTCGTCTCCTCCTTGTCTCCATCGTAAAAGTTCTTCAGCGGAATCGTCCCTAGTACCCTCACTCTTGCTCCACGATTCAGACGCCATCTTATATTATAAAATCCATAAATATGTTACATTCCACCAACGCTCCGTCTGTGGAATGAACTCCGAGGATTTCTCAAGGGACATTGGTCATCAGGTGCTGTATTCGTATATCGAAGCGTCCACGGTGCTCAAATATATCTAAACATGCAATCTTACGCTATAATAATAGAGATCTGCTCAGCAGGCTTAGCCAAGATGACATACTGCAATCGCATACGATAAGCGAAAAGTAATAAATATATATGGATGCTTAGCCAAGTTGACAATCGCTAACTTGTGTAAGCAACTAAGCAACATGAGAATGACAGATTCGTACGAATAGTGACGTGACCATTTCTACAGATTGTCCCATAAATAATGGATCACCCTGACACCCGAGGTAGGTCGACCCAAGAGGTACCTAACCAACATTACATAACATGACCTCAGTAAAAGTTGGACGGTTTTCGAGATTTTGCCAATTTTACGTTTTTTTTTCGAACTTGGCCTCTTTTTTACACGTTAAGGGCTATAATTTGCTTAAATAGCTTTTGGTATAAAAAGGGTATGCAACGTGGACACGTGTAAAGTATACAATCTTACCTTAAGAAGTCTAACTTTCTTTGTGCTCAAAATAACGTCAAAGGGAGCCAATTAAGAAAGAACTCAACGATCTGAGTTTCTTGTTATTTGTGGACAAACTAGAGGCTGTGTTTCTCAATGTCATGTATACAACCTATTCGTCATTAAGGGCAAGCCACACCGCTTGCGTGTGCAGTCAGTGCCTTAGAAAAAAACGAGATACGTTAAGAATTTAATGAATAAATTTTAGAAGTTGATTTCGTATTTTAAAGTAACTCATATACATCGAAATCGAATAGCGTTTGAGTCAAACAATGCAGATGGTGTTTACAGCAATACCATTTCTAAAAACAAAGTGAGTACATTAGGAAAGGCGTATTTTGTATTTAAATAAGTACTGTACTTATGTTAAGAAATTGATTTAAACTTTCAGGATTATCACTTATATTTTAATGATAGACTCTCTGCCTGCGACCACGGGAGTAACGTTATGGCCGAAACGTCAGGATAATATTAAACGCAAGTTTACGCAATAATAGCGGTCGGTAAGCAGAATACTAACTCGAGTCATAAAAGCCCTCCGCCTAGCGGCGTCGGGCTTCTAACACTATCGTTAGTAATTCCGTACTTACCTCCCATGATGCTTTTGTTTTTCATCACACTTGCCAACCAAAAAATAAGTTTTAAGACATAATATTATTAAATGACGTACTGACATTTCTATTACTCCCTAGGGAATTTCACTTTTCTATTACTCCCGCTACGCGCGCAAGCAATGGCGCGCTTATACAGCAAGTGTGATGAAAAGACCCTTATGTTATTATACTGTCAAAGAAATTTTGAATACTTTATATCAGGGACCGGTTTTTTCGCCATACAAAAGAACGGTTCGAATTCCGTTCTTTTTCGTTCTTCGGTATATATACATTTTTTTGTTAATAGCGTAATTCGAAAATTACATAAAATGTTCAATACTACGTAAAAAGTGTAAAACATTTCAAATTATTGAGCTATTTCGAGGTTTTTCTAAAAAACCGGTTCCGATCCCTGCTTCACATTGAAAACGATGTATCCGTCAAATGGAAAATCTAGTCCTTTTCAAGTGAAAAGACTAGTTTTGTCTTCAAGCCAATGGAACGTAGGTACTGTTTGAGTCACATAACCTCGCGTCCTAGGCTCGGCGTAGGCAGTCCTCATTACGCCAGTTAACATGTCGGAAGGCCGAGGGTCAATTAGTGAGGCGTGGGTCCATGACTCACTGTTACTAACTAGGTCTTCAACGCAGCTAAATCGCTTTGGAAACGAAGCAAAAGACAATGGGCTTAGAGTAGAAGATGCCCAGGCTTACTACCGCGAAAATCGAAATTCGTATATTTCGAGGATTTTTCTCTGTCACTCAAACGAAGGCATCATAGAGTGAGAGAGACAAATCCTCGAAATTTACGAATTTCGTTTTTCGCGGTAGGGCCGCAGGATCGCGCAAAGTAGAGGAAATTTAGCAGGAAAGCGGACCCTGGCAAAGGCCGGGATAACGCTAGGTAGAAGAAGAAGATAGGTAACTCAAACAGTTTGTCAGCCTCCGTAGCCTAGTTTGTAGTGACCCTGCCTACGAAGCTGGAGGTTCCAGGCTCAAATCCCGGCGAGAATGACAAATGTGAATGTGAATCACAAATGTGTATTTATTTATCACAAATATTTGTTCCTTGGTCGTGACTGTGTATGTATTTAAGTATCAGTATGTATCTATCTCAATATTATATTATATCATCGCTTGGTACCCACAAGTCTTAATGAGCTTACCGTGGGATTAGGTCGATTTGGGTAAGATATGTCTCAAGATTTGCCCAGCGTGGCGATTATGGGCATTTACCTCCTAATGCGTCTATACGCATAGTTAATAGGAGAGGCCTACGTCCAGCAGTGGACTATCATAGGCTGATGATGATGATGATGATGATGTCTCAAGATTTAAAAACAGTCTTTGATTGAAGATCAATGATGGGCAGCAGCGTCATCATAGTAGACACATTATCGCAAGCACCAATCCGCTTGCCCAGCGTGGCGATTACGGGCATTTAGCTCCTAATGCGTTTACACTCTTAATAGGAGAGACCTACGTCCAGCAGTGTACTGAGTGAGGCTGATGATGCGGTGCAAAGGTTTAGGGCCTGAACTGGCCTCCCCCAAACATTTCCAGAATGACCGGTCCTGCGCCATACGTTTGATACAGTATAGTCTGTCCAACCAATTTGTTAGTAACAAGTTTCTCCCAGTAATTCGTGTCATAAGTATCTGGAATAAACACTAGAATTAACAGTGTTACTTTACAACTGTCACACCTGTCACCATATTGAATTAGGGGTCAGGCACAACGTCATAATATACACCGTGTTTTTATTGATTTCCGTTAAATGAAAGGGAAGCTTATTTAGGTCAAAAATAATCAATTTCTCTAAGAAACTAGTATCTTAACTCTTACTGTTATTGAGTTATTAAAAATAAGTTTAATGACTGAACAAGTGTACTGCAACCTTTATTACATCCTAATGAGACTTATTTTGACATGTGGCGTCAGTCACCTAAGATCTTATTGTTAAGGTTCTCTCACACTTACCATTTCATTTATTGTGTATGAAAACAAAAAAAAAATGTTTTTTTCGAATTCGACTAAAAGCATTATACCAGGTAGCTCCAATTAGAGGTGTGCGCCACGCCGGCGCGGCGGCGCCGCGCCGCGGGACCCACGCCGCCGCCGCCGCCGAGGTTTTCAAAATTCACGCCGCGACAAAAAAATTGCGGAATAAAATCATTTAAATTACGCGCCACGCTGAAATTAAACAATAATATGCTTGCGAATATCGACAAACGGTTCCCTCTGACCGAAAATATTGTATGCGCAGCACTTCTGGATTGCAGATGTTCAGGCCTAAAGGAGATTGATAAGACCTACGAAAAAAACACACTACTCGGGCAGAATTGTTCCCAATTGTACAGATTTATTTTACAGAATTCTAAGTCTACACGTTCCCAATACTACAGACTTACAAACCTACAGAATTCCAATACTTTAATATTCCCATATTACGGTTTCCCATGTCTACAGAATTTCAATATTACTGATTCCTAACTCTACAGATTACCATGCCTACAAATTCCTATGTCTACAGATTCTATATTCTCTAGATTTCATGTCTACTGATTCCCAACTGTAATGCTTTTTTCAACACACGTGCTCGTAAGTCGTAACGTAGGTCTTATTGAACCGCTTTTAGGCTTATTATCGTAGGTATTATTAGCTTTGTGTTTTTTCATTATATTATATTCTTCACGTCGTCGATCCCACAGTGTCTGAAGAAAAAAGTCTTAAATGAGTGCGTCCTACCCGTCATGACGTACGGAGTCGAAACGTGGACACTGATGGTACGGCCGCCGGTCCACAAGTTCAAGGTCGCTCAGCGAGCTATGGTAAGGTAAGGGCTATGCTCGGCGTCTCTTTGCGAGATCGAATCAGAAATGAGGGTATCCGGCAGAGAACCAAAGTGATCGTAAATAGCCCACCGTTTTAGCAAGCTGAAGTGGCAGTGGGCTGGCCATATTAGCCGTAGAACCGACAACTGTTGGGGTAAATGATTCGAGTTCTTGAGTGGAGACCGCATCTCGGCAAGCGTAGTGTAGGACGTCCTCAGGCAAGGTGGAGCGACAATTTGCGCAGGATGGCTGGCAGGAGCTGGATGCGAGCAGCCAAAGATCGAAAACTGTGGCGTGAAGTTGGGGAAGCCTATGTCCAGAGCAGTGGACTGCGATAGGCTGATGATGATGATGGATGTTTTTTCGTTATCTACGTTAGGCCACCATAGGAGGTTTAATGACTGTCTATTAACGGATTCTATTAATTTAAGTGTTTGCCATGGACGATTTTTGTGCTTCTTGAATAAGATATTTTTAGAGGAAAAAGGAGATGTAAGATTTTTTAAAAATTGGCATTTGAAAAAATTTGCTGTCGCTTTGCACGGCTTAGAAATAGACAACTGCAGCTTCGTATCTGTAGTATGTATTTCAATCTGCAGTACCTATTGGGAATTCGTATTGGGAACCTGTAGTATTGAGAATCTGTACTGTTGGGTTGTTGGGTATTTGTAGCATTCGAAATCCATATTATTGGTTATTGGGAATGTATATAATCGGGAATGCACAGTATTGACAATATCTGTAGTATTAGGAATCTGTACAATTGGGAATGTGCAGTATTGGTAATCTGTAGATGTGTAGGCAAAATGTCACGACTCGACCCAGTGCGAGTTAAAGAAATAATTTTCGTACACGATAATTATGACAATTGCCGCATGAAATGCAATCTATAACTTTGATTCGTGTTTATGTTTTAAATAATAAACTTGTCCTAAACTATATCTAGGTTTTTAATACCTTGAATCCATACGAACATTCAGGTGAACAATGTGACCTTGACGCCGGCGTGGCGCCGCCACGCCGGCAAAATTTTGCGGCGCGCCGCCGCCGGTGATTTCTATGCCGGCGCACACCGATCAACGTACCAAGCAGCCTGTTAAATTTAACGGAATTAAAAAAAAACACGGTGTATATAATATACTTTAGCGCTACATGAAATATTCATATAGCATGCAGAAAATCCGAAGAAAAATTTCGTCACTCAATTTCCCCTAAGTACATCGCTTAGTCAATAGAACAACGAACTGCAAAACTTCAGAAAATCCGAGGAAACTCCGTAAGTATTCATATTGCAAACTCATACCCATTTGACATATAGGGCGTAATATGAATACAACCAACAACCCAATACCACCCCTATCTGCATACTAAAGCGGGCGGTCGATACACTTAGGTCGCCGTCTGTACACTCACACTAATGCATTCGGTTCGATAATGTGACCTGTTGCGCAAGGCACACACACTAATGCAACTCTAAATTTGAAAAGGACTTATGTGTTAAAGGCCTTCGATTCAAATGGATCTTACATGCTTGAATTTAGAGTTGAAATTTCAATGTGAATTCGTAAGAAATATGCTTCATGGGAATGACATATAGGTACATGTATATAATGGTGTACATATGTATACAGGGTGGCTCAGTAATGCTTTTCTCCGCGTAGTTAATTACACTTGAATTCGTGACCTTGGAATTTGTCACAGTTTACGGCATTTTTACAAGCATTTAAAAGCGTCCTAAAACGAATATCCTGCCTGCTTGACCTAATTAATGTTTTAATAGTGTAATTACCTTTAATACCGTGACATTTGACATAATAGCGTGCGTGTATTGTAATGATATGAGGAAAAATAAAAGAAAATATGTACAGTCAAGGGCATTAATATATATACACTTCTCTATACTGATCCCTTACAAATGTGTCTATATATTAATGCACTCGACTGTACGATATAATATAATTAGTGAAAATCTGGAAATTCTATACTAGCTCTGAGATAGCAATAATAAAAAATATTCACAAGTAGGTATTGTTTTCAATTTATAAATATTCTTTGGATAGCTAAGAACGAATAGGTTTGTATAATTGTATAACGGGGGTTGGGTGGTCAAACCCGATAAGTCGAGATATTTTTTCATTGAAATAACAACTTCACGTCAATGTCATATAGTTTGTATTTTAAAAACAGGTTTGCTCGACTTATCGGGTTTGACCACCCAACCCTCGAAAATATGTACATATATAGAAATAACAAACTTGAAAATCATAGGCAGTTTTAGCTAATTTTGAGATTTGAAACACATCCAAATGCACCCATATCTCAACTCCAACAAACCTCATAATTCCTCATTGCGAACTCAAAACTACCTCAAAGTTCACAAACTATGTTGGATTACCTCAAACTTCTCCCACAACAAATTTAAATTGTTAATATAGAGAAGATTATAATTTCAAATGTAGGTTATTAGAACTTGCGGGGCAAAATGGGGTCTGAAATTCCTTCAATACTAATTTTAGAAGCTCTACACTTAATGCACGAACAACTTTGTTAAAAAAAACAGTAGACTTAGGTAAATTAATCAGTTAAATTACGTTTTGTCCCTCTCTACCAAACACATGACTGTGTCAAAAAGAAAATAAAGACAATGATCGATTTGTTAACCCTTTATAATTAAAGGCTTCACGTTTATATTTTCACCAATTTTTTTTCAAGTTTTCGTTTTCGGCGTTGGTCCCATAATAAAAGTTGCTCAGAACAAGACTTATAAATGGGTAATTTGCAGTAAGAGTGTACCTTTTAATTTTTATATGCGTTCATGGACTGTAATACACCATTTGAATAAAACGAAATGTAACGAAACTGATAAAAAAAATCAAATTCATTACAGAATTTGTCATACCTTTAAGTAGTATGGGAGTAAACTAAAGTGGGAAATCTCCATTTACATACTTATTTTCGTAACATTAGAGACATACTTTTTTTGTTTCATAACTGAAAAGTACGCACGTTGCCAAGTAAAATGGTGTATTACAGTCCATGATCGCATATAAAAATTAAAAGGTACACTTTTACTGCAAATGACCCCAATACATCCGTTAAAATATAATTACAAAATCTACCCCAATAACTCTACAATCCAGCATCGAAGCATTTATACTAGTTAACTATAACTTTAGTCATCATAATTATTATACAGAAACGAACAAAGTGTCCATAGCCATCGAAACGCTACTCTATTTTCAACAAGCTAAAGCACATATTCAGATATTTCATCAACATCATCGTCATCAGCCTCATTCCACTGCTGGACGTAGGCCCATCCTATTAAATAAGCGAGGCGCATTAAGATGTAAATGCCCATAATCGCCGCGCAGGGCAAGCCGATTGGCGATCGCAGTAATGTGTCCACTATGATGACGCTGCTGCCCATCATCAATCTTCTATCAAAGTATGGCCAGGGACACTTCAATCCCTCCAGTAAGCTTAGCACATGATCGGTATGTCAGTATGTCGTCCATCTTTTACCAACTATATTTATGAATAAAAGAGGGATGGATAGTCGCACATGTCGACATATTGTCGCACTGATCCTGTGCTAAGCCTGCAGATATTTAAGTACCCGTTATCGTATACATATTTATGGAGCGTGGAATCGCTCAATCACTGGAAACTTCTCGGAATCGATTGGGAACTGTGACTGTAGGCTGGAAGGGGCCGAAATCTGATTGAACGGAAAACTTTCTTCAGACGGAGTCACGGATTTGTGTAGTGAAGTTATAGTTATATCTAGTCACACTGTTCAATTCCGATAAGAGACTACTATACCGTTCCTAAGTAGAAAATAAAAAAAAACAGTTAAAAAACTTGCATTATTTCATAATAATGCTCTTTTAAAACACGATCTTGATTTTATCACCAAGTTAAAGCCTTAAACCACGAGTTTACGTGTATTTTTAGTTAAAATATTGATATTTATTAGTATTAACGTAAAAATGTATATGTGATTCACGATGTGTCAAAGACGTCAAATGCTATGGAAAGTCAGCCATATTTGTTTAAATTTTTTTGTTTTTTACTGACGACAGGCATATTAAGAAACATGCAAAATAAAGTCAAACGATTATTAAATAATTGTTATTAAAGTAGGCCTAATTCGCAACAAGCACTTTCTAATCCCTATAAAAAGCTACTACCGGTTCTAACCCTGCACCACTGGCACTTACCAAATTTTTATAATATTTTTAGCAAGAAACTTGGGAGGGTATTTAATCAAGTTTAAAAAGAATATGAATAAAATGAAACAGAACGTAGGTATGTAATTGGGTGAATCAACTTTTTTCTGTCTGTCATTGCCATGGTTACGGTCGCCTGAGTCACGCTGGATTTATGCAGAATTATGCTACTTAAAGTATGCAAAAATGCATTTTTCTGGTGTTAATAAGCGTAGGTATGTAATTGGGTGAATCAACTTTTTTCTGTCTGTCATTGCCATGGTTACGGTCGCCTGAGTCACGCTGGTTTTATGCAGAATTATGTTACTTAAAGTATGCAAAAATGCATTTTTCTGGTGTTAATGAGCTCTTTCCTTAATGGGCCACCTACAAACATGGACTACAAGCATATTTGCATAGTTTAAGTAGCATAATTTTGAATAAAACCAGCGTGACTCAGGCGACCGTAAGCATGGCAATAACAGACAGAAAAAAGTTGATTCACTCAATTATGCAAAATGCAAGCTAGCCCTTTTCTTTGTAAATAACAAAAAAAGTTCGTTCTAGCCTCCTTGCCGTTTTATAGACTGAAGAGCAAAAAATACAACAAATCTATATAAAAATACAAAACATG
This sequence comes from Thaumatotibia leucotreta, assembly GCA_025490895.1. NCBI lineage: Eukaryota > Metazoa > Arthropoda > Insecta > Lepidoptera > Tortricidae > Thaumatotibia > Thaumatotibia leucotreta. The sequence continues at coordinate 12,561 of JALPQI010002341.1, forward strand.
GGTCGAAAAATATATGTTAAATTGGTTTTATATACCTAACGCCAAATAAAAAAATGAAACAACGACTTCAACTGATTTCTCCAAGATTCCATCATCAGAACTTGGTGCCAAAGGAACCATCACGGGGTTATACATGTTCGATAAAAAAATAATCGAAAATCGGTTAATCGAGTAATGGGTCGAAGTGTATCCGTAAAGGCTCCGCCGATAAGATAACATTTATAGAAAAAAAAAACTGTCGAATTTAAAACCTGTTTTGAAGTCGGTGAAAAAAAATGTACATAAGCTTAGGTTAAATATAAAAGCCTTTGGTAGCAATTGGGCCATCTTTTTGGAATTAAGTACATCAGGTAAACAGCATTTATAGATACCGTTATTTATTCGACAGAATGCTATTTTTCCACTACTCCGCCGCCATCCATCATTGTCAGAGGAAATGCTTCGCTAAATGCCTTCCTTCCACAGTGACGGTCAAAACTTGATAATATCCAGGTTATTACGAGTTCGAGGGTTATTCCACGTTTTGAATATTAGTTGGCTGTGTTATTATCAGACCGCACACCTAGACCAAAACAGTATTAACTCAAAATGTATGTATTTTTAATTACGGGTAAATTTGAGATCTACGAACTTTGTAGATCACGAATATACCTGTAGCTAAAACACAGATAAATGTTGAGTTAATACTGTTTTGATCTAGGTGTGCGAGACATTCGACGCTTATCATGAATAACGATGCATTTCAAGATGCTACAGTGTCGTCATTTCAATTAAAAAAATTAAGCACTAGTATTTAAATTAGAAGCAAGAATTTATTTGGATTACAGCGTTGTTCAAAGCAAATAAAAGTCGCGGCGGCAATAACGTCAATTAACTAGGGACTTTCTTCCGGTATTAAATTCATCGATAAGTGAATACTCCTTCCGAAATCATATTTCATATAGCTTGATGCTGGTTTAAGATATAGATTAGTTATAGGTATAAATACTAGCCGTGTGGTGACGGCAGTAAGAATACATTTGTCACCACCTCAACTCCTCCTTCGGGCGTCGTAAGAGTCTACTAAGGGATTGAAGTCTCACTGACCATTTATTTGACAAAATATTGATGATGGGCAGCAGCGTCATACGGGCATAGTAGACACATTACTGCGATTGCCAATCCGCTTGCCCAGCGTGGCGATTATGGGAATTTACCTCTTAATGCGTCTATACGCAAAGTTAATAGGAGAGGCCTACGACCAGCAGTGGACTATTATAGGCTGATGATGATGATGATAAATACTAGGTGCATGTAGCTAGCTACACAATGATTGATTTTAACGGCCTTACAATTATTTCTTTGGCGGTATTATTAGGTGGAGCTTTTACTGTAATTTTTGACGTTATTTTTATTATGTTTTAAATTTAAACGATAATTAGTAAAACAATATCTTTCTATTAAGATGTCGATGTGTGTATTATAATATACAATGAAAATTTTGCATGCCATTATAATGGTGAATTGTGCCGAACTGTATTACCTGTTTTTATGTCATCTGCATTTCTTTGTAATTAAATTACCATAATTCTAAGCAAAGAAAAATATGACTATGACTATTTCTTTGGTATATGAGTACTAAAGAAATAATACCAAAGGCCGCTATTTAAAATATACAATATATTTATTAATAGTCTATTTTTGGTGGTTTATTAGCACACGCGTGTCCAATCTAAGACCGTCCCATAGTAAGCCGTAACCGTAGCACACGGAAACCTCCAGCAAACGATTTTTTGCTATTGTCCCAAAAAAATACGCATAATTCAATAGGGACAATTATATTGGCCGAGCGTATACATCGAAAAATAAACGAGCATCTGTCTTTATCACTCCCACGAAGGCATAAATGGAGTGACAGAGACAAATGCCCGAAATTTCCCGTTTGTAGCCCCTCTAGTCTTGTGGTTATCCAGAGATATCATCAAATATTTTCACGTTCAAGAAAGCAATGAACGCTTCAATGCTTTCACTTCCGTTGACATTTTTCCTTTTTTTTCATATCTTGCTACCGATCTAACACAAATTGACTTAGTCCCACGGTAAGCTCAATTAAGGCTTGTGTTGTGACCGCCAGGAGCTACCATCTCTTAGATGCGATTCAATTTAGGTCCGGCTTGTCCGTTTTTGACAGCAGTTATTCTATGGAAGTGACATAATATATCACCATTCAGATTAGGTCCTAAACTGAATCTCATTAGTAGATCGTGGCCTTTAGGCAGAGTAGGTCGTTTTCTTAGAAAGTCACTTTCGGGATAGGTCATGTTCTGAAGAGGTCACTTAATGACCACCAGAGGACATAATTATAAATATTTAAATAACTCTAATTTAAAACCAGATAAACCTAAAATAATGATATCTAAAAATGGTACCCCTTTGACATGGTGCCGAGAATGCTGGCAGTATTTCCCCGCTATATTGCAATACTAATTCGTTGCGCCAGGAAGGTGCCAGCTCTTCCGTCACCGGTGGTGTCCCACCAGATTTTTGGCGACTAGCATTGAGATCCCACGGCCTAAGGGAACAACCTCGAATGGGATAAAAATGTACTCAGGACCGGAACCGTTATTTTTTCTATACAAAAGAACGGTTCTTTTTTCGTTCTTTAAGTTCATGGAGTAATATTTTCTTCGGTTACCGCGAGGATTACACATGAAATAAAAGTATGAAAACGGATAAACTCGCGTATATTAACTAATTTTAACTTCATTCCGACGTTTCGAACACTTTACAGGGTTCGTGGTCTGCGTCAATTGGATATGTTTTTTCCGTGGACCCTTCATATACTTAGTAAAAGATGGAAAATCTATCTCGCGGCGACAAACTGACATACCAATCATGTGCTCAGCATACTTGAGACTATACTAGGGGGAAACCCAAGTATTTATAATACGTAGGTAAATCAGATATATCGGTGCGACCAGGGAGCTTATAAATATCTGAGCACACCTCTATTGTCATGGCATAGGTGCCTTTAGACCAAACGAGCATTCGCTCATTCTATCCCCCACTCTACGAAATTCGTTCGTTACTCCAGGGACCGGAACCGTTATTTTCTACATACAAAAAGAACGCTTCTTTTTTCGTTATTTTTCGTTCTTCGGTCACCTTCGATATATTAATTGTAAGTTAATGGAGTAATTTAAACCTAAACCTAATTTAAACTAAAATTATAAACTATTTAAACAGTACGTAGATTCAGCGGCCCTGCCGCAAAGTTCGGAATCCGCAATATGATATTGTAAATTACGTATAATATTGAGGAGTACATAAAGTGTATAAAACATTTTAAAATACTGGCTATTTCGAGGTTTTTGTAAAATACCCGTTCCGGTCTCTGCGTTACACAAAACGTGATTCGTCGAAATTCGTTGATTTCGTAGAGTGGGGGATAGAATGAGCGAATGCTCGTTTGGTCTAAATGCACCTTTAGAGTGCCTGTTCAGATATTACTGAGCAACACGGCCGCTCAGATATCTGATGGCGACAGTCCATAATTAATCATGGATCGAGTAATTAGTTAGTCGGCGCGATAGGAGTAATTAATATGACATAATGGTGCGGTCAGCCTTGCGGTTTCATACGATGGCGTGATATTATTATATGTACCAGTTATCCCTCTACATAAAATAGCGATACAAAAATGAAAAAAATAAAAACCGATTTCTCCAAGATTCTATTATCAGAGCCCGAATTAGCGCCAACGGGACTATCTCGGGGTTACACCCGTTTTATAAAAAAACAATTGAAAATCTGTTCACGATTCTCGGAGATATTGTGAAACATACATACATTCAGACGAATTGAGAACCTCCTACTTTTTTGAAGTCGGTAAAAATTCTGAGATGCATATACTTTACATCATCATTTTCAGCATATTTCCGTATTTGCTGAAATGAAATGGAATATAAATGAAATGAAATATAAATGAAATGAAATATTATTTATTCAGGACACTAAACTAGAACAGGTATCATTAATAAAACAAACAAAAAAGAAAATAAACCTAACTGCTGGACGTAGGCCTCTCCTATTAACTATGCGTTTAAACGCATTAGGAGAATTCTGAGATGCATATACTTCACATCGTCATCAGCCTATTTCCGATCACTGCTGGACGTCGGCCTCTCCTATCAACTATGCGTATAAACGCATTAGGAGGTCAATGCCCATAATCGCTACGCTAGGCTATCAGAATGGCGATCGCAGTAATGTGTCACGCGGCTGCTCATCATCATCTATCTACTTATCAAGAATAGTCAGTGACAATTCAATCCCTTAGTCGGCTCTTACGACACCCGCGGGAAGAGTTGGAGTGGTGACAAATGTAGGTATTCTTACTGTCCTTACCACCCGACCAATTAATTTTATTGAAATTTATTGGATTTTCTTTTATGTCTTTTTTTTCTGCCAATTAACTAGTTAAATACCTAGTAGTCATATAAACGAATTAAAATGACACGGGATTGTGAGTGATTCATAGTGGTTACATGTTTATTTGCTGTGATTTACATTATATTTATTTATATTTATTAGGCACACTAAATAGACATCGTACAATAGCATGAACATCAGCATATACACATGGCTTATAGACTAGCACGACATCCAAAGCAAGTGTACACATCATGTTTTATCAGGTAAGCGCATAAAGTAAGAAAGTTTCCAAGTAATACAAATTTTCAGAACAATATCTAGCCAAATACAAGTACATAATGGAAGAGAAAATTAACATTTCACCATCTTAAACCTACGCAGAAATTATGAAATTATGCGAACTCAAAAAGTGGCACCAAATGATGCCTGATACATACAATTCTCTTCTAAACAGCTCTGCAGGTCCGGATCGTGCGAGACTTTTGGCGGTCGAAACCCGGGAAGCTGGTTACTGGCTGCATGCCCATCCTTCGGCTAGTACTGGTACTTTCCTGGATTCGGCCTCTCTTAGGCTCGCAACCGGCCTGAGACTCGGGGCCGCGGTATGTACCCCTCACTTATGCTGTTATGGCACAGACGTGGACCGACTGGGATATCACGGACTAAGTTGTCAAAAAAACGCAGGCCGTATTTCCAGACATGCGACGCTTAACGACATAATCCGCAGGTCTCTTGCCACGATCAACGTACCTGCTCTTCTTGAGCCTACTGGTATTATTTGAGATGATGGTAAGAGACCTGATGGTGTGTCTTTGGTTCCTTGGAGCTTGGGACGGATGTTGGTATGGGATGCTACTTGCGTAGACACCCTGGCACCGTCCCATCTTCAACGAACTACGTTTAAGGCAGCCGCTGCGGCTGAAAATGCCGAATTTTTAAAACGTAATATATATAAGGGCCTCGGCAAAGAGTATGTACGCAAATTGTTTGCTGAGATCGCGAAACGTCTGGTTGATGTAACTAAAGACCGAAGAGCTGGCGACTTCGCACAACGCATCAGTATTGCGATACAGCGAGGAAATGCCGCCAGCATCCTCGGTACAATGCCACAAGGGCCAATCTTAGATATAGGTCAGGTTACGTAGATTAGTTAGATTTAATCTATGTACATACATTGTAGTTTTGCCTGATTAAGGGAGATTAATTGTAGGCAGTGTATTTTTATTTTTACCTGTCTTGGTTCTAATTGTATACTTATGTTCCATTTATTTAGATTTACTTACAACCAAGCGTAATACGTTTATAGAACTGCGACAAAAATACGTACACTTGTACATACAGGACCAATTGGATGTAATGGTGCAAAAACCAACTAAATAGTAACGAAAGGTAGGAGGGTTTTCTACGAATATAAATGACTTGTTATTATTCAGATGGTATTCCTGTGTAGCTGTGATGGGCCATTGCCATAGTCAGGTAGAAAAGTCAGTTTTCATGATTTTCTTTATAAAGTGAAGACAGCCATTTTGGTTTGATTAATATGTGAGACTAAATTGAGTCATGAACTCATGACAAACTGAGAAATATATGGGCACTGAAAAATGGCAATCCATTATTTAGATATTTAAGTAGGTCTCTCGATCTGTTTATTATTTACGACATGGTTGATAGTTATAGAATGCCTTAAGGCATTAAGTCCGACAATTGTATTTTTTTACTATGCAATACAGATTAAATAAATAAATGATTAATAGAGTTATAAGCTTATTTTAATGTTTTAATTATTTTTTTCATATTTATATTATTTATATTTTAACCGAGTCTTGTTTTTTGCATAATTTATTCTTCTTTTGATTGGTTGCCATAATCTGTTACCAAAACACATACAAATACACAGAGAGATGCCTTCACCCGGATTCGAACCTGGGACTTCCAGCTTCACAGGCCGCCGATAGTGTCAATAACGTCTGACCTACATAACAGAAGCTTACAATGAACCACGAAACACTTATTTCAAAGATTACACGGAACACCCTGCAAATCCCTTAGAAGACGAAACCAAGCACTAATGACTAAAATTCCGATAAATCTTCCATCAAATAAATCGCATAGTACATGTAATTGCTCAATCGCCATAACCCCTTCAAAAACGTGGCACAAACGAGCCGTGACCAATCTTATTATGTGGCAATAGGGTTCTAAATTGATTGTCAGATTATATTTTGTTGGGGACTAGTTAAGTTATAGACTGAAGCGATTTAAATCTGTCCAATACTTACATGAACAACTTTCTCTGTCATTCCAATTTAAAGATAGGTAATTAGAGTGTCAGCTATTACCGGCTATGGCCGATTTTCGATGCCCAGGAAAAATATGCGTTGTCCTTTGATATTTTCACCAACGCATATTTATTTATTTTAAACGAATAAAAATATTAATCTCACTGGTATTTTTATTCGTTTAAAGTCCTCCAAAGTAAATTTTGGTACCACTCAATTGTTCGGAAGTTTTTTTTATGTGTATTTTCAGATTGTTCTTTCTCCCTAAATTTATCCCACCTCCGGCTTTAATAAACATGGTAATTAATTTTTTTTAATCCTGTATATAATATCCTGAAATATTATATCCTGAATTTAAGCCCCAACGTCATCATACGTATAGTATAAAAAATTCTGTACAAGAAAAAAATACAAAAAAATTGTGGTAGTTTCTGAGACCGGTGTAATTATTTATAGGTAAAGTCAGTCTATCGTGTCAGCCTCCGTAGCCTAGTTTGTAGTGACCCTGCCTACGCAGCTGGAGGTTCCGGGTTCGAATCCCGGCGAGGGCATTATTTGTGTATTTATTTATCTTATCACAAATATTTGTTCCTTGGTCATGGCTGTGTATGTATTTAAGTATCTATACCTATCTATTATATACAGGGTGGAAAGGGAAGACGTTCCTTCCCGCTACCGACCGAGTCTATCAACCATTACGATGAATTTTCAGTATAGTACCAACATAGAAAATAATATTTAAAAAAAAATTGTTGATGTTACCCCTCATACAAAGTGAGTGATAAGTTAGAGTTCAATAGTAAGGGAAATTCAATTTTTCATGTACGCTTTCGATGTTGGTCACATACTGAAAGTTCATCGTAATGATTCGTAGACTTGGTCGGTAGCGGGAAGGAACGTCGTCCCTTTCCACCCTGTATATCGTCGCCTAGTACCCACATCCCAAGCTTTAATTGAGCTTCTAGTCCCACGGTAAGCTTGTTGATTTGTGTAAGATGTCCCAAGATATTTATTTATTTATAAAGGGTTAAAGGTCGCTTCAGCCTACTCGTTGGGCCCCACGAACGGTAACAAAAGCCGGACGCCGGCTGGCCCATCCGACACGCAATCACAACTCGGAACAACTCTGACGAATTAATATTCGTCAAAATTGTTCGGTTTCTTGATTAGAGACGGTGCCCATGAGTTTGCAATCATCGGGACTGGTTTTGAGACATTTTTTTTATTTATTTGTAACTTAATGGCTTATCAATTTATCACAACAACGCGACAGATAAAAAAAATAGGCCCGAAGATTTGGTCAGCTATGGGACGATTTAAAAAGAAATCTACATAGTTAAGGCCTTAATCAAAAAAATCACGCTAGCGTCGATTGTGTTACGAAAATTAGTCATATTAATTAAAGTGTGTATCTACACTGTCCAACAACGTTTGGCAGTCGATAAAGTTAAGAGATCAAATTTAAAAAATATAGGATTGTATTGTATTGTGTTGTATCCTGGCTATTTTTTTCCGCAACTCGACATCAAATGTGCCTATTTGGCGTAGTCCCAACGCTGGCCCCGTATTAGAATACTATTGTTGATAGCTTATAGAAAATTTAAATTTGTTGCCTATTTTACTACCAAAAGTCGTTACACAAAATTTAATTACGTATTACAAAAATTATATTTTTTTTTGTTTTCGTTAAAGGTCAAACTGTGTACCAATTTCTTGCAAACGACACTATGGGAAATCTGAATAGCGTCTTTACCTACTGACCAGCTTACTACATATTGTAGGTTTATTTTATAATGTTTTAGTGTAATGTGATTTAATCAGTTTTTAATAATAAATAAATTTAATTACAAATTATTTGACACAATACCTACTGAAACAGTGTCACACATTGCAAAGATTTTATGAAACCCCACCATATGACTTAATTTTTATTTCTATTTAATATACTACATTTCTATATGTCTTGTTTCTCGCAAAAGTAATTAATTGTTAACAAATTGCTGATTTTGTTTACTTCAAAGAATCAACACTTCTAATTAATAAACAATGGACTTGAACTGTGAAGGGATACCACTTTATGCATCTATCACCAATGAAGTACCGTCTACGGATTGCGAAGATGTGAGTGGTTGGGAATTGCTCTTAAAAACAACTGCTTATACTTATCATTTTAAGACAACTCAAATAATTAAACAGGGTGCTCCAAACCTTGACGTCCAAAAGTCTTTTTTTGTTTCTTCATGTCGTGGGCTATCAGAATATAATAATATCCCATATACATATATTAGCCGATTTTTCGTAGTTTTCGAGTTATGAATTTTTAAACTTTTCATTGCTAAGAAATTCTGAGGTGAAACAATTTACTTATTAAAAACAAAACTGTTGGCCGTTTTATAATAATTTTTTTGAAACATTACACATTTTTTGAATATCTAATCACTAAAACAAAATCCAGTGATTTTATTAAAAGTTTTTGATTTGTGTTTTTTAAGTAGTAAAACTACTATGCACATATGCATGTCTTACATTACAGAAAAAAAATCCTAGTTTATCAACGTCGAAGACGAGGTTCGAATCCTCGTGCTCAGCATGGCGTGATAGCTGAGCACCGACGTTGGTAAACTTGGTATATTATCGTTTGTATGTTACATAGAATATGTATGAGGTTGCACTGAAAACATTAATCACACATACTCATTATTAACACTCTAAGGACACATTTACACAAACGCTTTCAAATGCACACACACACAACACACATACACATATTTTATTTTAATTCTGTACTTAATATTCATATTTCGTTTGCGAGAGTGTTAACAGTTCATATATATTTGGTTGTTTTTCCTTAAGTATATCCAAATTGCATGTCTTGCTTGTAACGTGTAATACTGTATGTACTTGCTAATGTTAACCGACTCAGTGTGGGTCCCAAGATACAGGCTCAGCCTAGTTCGGAGCCCACTGGATAACGCTTGAAAATTGTAAACATGTGTTTACGTTTGAATAAATTATTTGTATCACATCATCAGCCTATGATAGTCCACTGCTGGACGTAGGCCTCTCCTATTAACTATGCGTATAGACGCATTAGGAGGTAAATGCCCATAATCGCCACGCTGGGCAAGCGGATTGGCGATCGCAGTAATGTGTCCACTATGATGACGCTGCTGCCCATCATCAATCTTTTATCAAATAATGGCGTAGTGACACTTCAATCCCTTAGTCGACTCTTACGACACACGCAGGAGGAGTTGGGGTGGTGACAAATGCATTCTTACTGCCGTCACCACACGGCAAAAATTATTTGTATAATAATATGAAATTTTAGTTCCTCGAGTCTGTCCCGCTGCAGCATGGCGACCCTGCTTCGTGTCAGCTCGCGTCGCTTCTAATTGCAGCGCGCTGCGCGTGACAGGAACCCTTCGCGGGCTCGCGTGATCTAATTTAATCAATAGGTACGAAAGCCAATTGTACTATTTTCATCTGGCTGTATTTAAGAACTTCAAAAGTAGTCTTGTGGTGCGGCCGTGATGCTTAGTTTGTGCGTAAAGGCTTGCTAATATGACTATCATCGAATGACATGTATCACGTGACATTTAGTATGAAAACAGCTCACCCCCGCCGAGCATTGATCATCACATCATCAGCCTATCTTAGTCCACAGCTGGACGTAGGCCTCTCCTATTAACTATGCGTATAGGTGCATTAGGAGGTAAATGCTTATAATCGCCACGCTGGGCAAGCAGATTAGCGATCGCAGTAATGTCTCCACTATAATAACGCTGAGGTCCATTATCTTCTATCAAAAAATTATCAGTGACAATTCAATCTCTTAGTCGACTCTTACGATACCCGGCGGAAGAGTTGGGGTGGTGACAAATGTATTCTTACTGTCGTTACCACACGGCCAATACGACTATTGGATGGACCAATATGAAAAGCACACGGAAATACAGGGTTAAAAGGTTAAAATCTCTTAAGGGTGTAAGGGGGTGAGTATAGAAATTTATTTATTTAAGAGAACCAACAGTTTACGTAACAAGGCATTAACATAGATACAAAAAAAAACAAAGAAACACACACACACAGTTAGAAACATAATTATATACAACATAAGAGCTAAAGTCTACTACTGGTACTAATACACATGCTCTTGGCTTGCAAACTGAAGATATTAAAGAAATATAATTATGTTACTAAGCGGTTGATTAGAAACAATTTACGAAAGATAAATTTTGCTTAAAATTACAGTAAAAAAAAAATCGCCCGAAAATGCAATGCTCTTTGAAATGTGATCTTTGAAACCACCCTATGTAAAATTTATTTGAGAAAATAAATAACACACAAGTTGTGTTGGTTGTGATGTTTATTGTGTAACTTAGTTGGGGACTACGGACATAAAACTATACAAACTGCATTTAACTAGTGTTCTCCAAACATAATTGTTTATTTTCATTAAACAAATTCCCTACAATATTACTCACGCGACAATTCCTCTTTTAATTACAACTTGGCCTTTTGTAAACGAATTACTGCAACACCATCTTAACTTGACAGTCCAAAATGGCCGCCGCGTAACCAAACTTCATACAAATTGTTCAAGGAAGCTCAAGAAAATTCATCTAGCCGCACGCAAAAAATAAGTTGGCAGCTGAATTGTGTCACAAAGTTATACGTGCCGTCGATTTAAGCGCCACTATCAACTAAAATTTAGAGCTTTGTTCGAAAATTTGTTAGTTTTAATTTTAGCCGTTTGCAAACGTAAGTTGGTGCAGTACGTCATAGGCTATTCGTCTACCAGCAGGAGTGTCACGCCATTTTGTTACTTTCAATTTCTTTGGCTATTGTGGCTAAATTAACTTATTGTTTAGAAATTTCCTGTTCGTGGAATGAAAGTGTGACGGATACGGTTTCCCTTGACAAGTAGTCTGCTATGATTTATGTCGGAGGCATGTTGAAATTTGCGTTACGTCGAAAATTTTCACCTTTCGACAAATATTTCCATAGGGATCTCCACAGATGGTCAAGTCTTGATGTTGACAACAATATTCTTCCAAAAACCACAAATAGCATCGGCTACGCGGCAATATTAGCGTTTGATGATATAAAACAACTTTATTGTTTATTTGCGACAAAGATTTTTAGATTGGATTTTCTCAATTATTAATAATGAGGTGTTAAAATATTGTAGACCGTGTTTAGCCAAACATACCTATTCAACTAAAATTTTTTTATAAATTTAGTGTTTTTTTTTTTTGGAAAAATACTTGCATCGAATTATAGAATGGTCCAGAAATAGAAAGAATAAAAAAGCAAGTTAATTCGTCGTCAGAAAAAAAATACAATATAGGTATGGTATTAAAAAGAAAAATAAACTGGGTAGTAAAATAGAGTCCTTCTCAATTTATACTAGCATATCCGTACAATACGAATGGATATATCATCCATATAAGTTAAATAATAATAATATGCTTAAATATCACGAAATCATCTTACAGACCGCAGCCGTCATAGACTAACCATCCACAGACACCGCTTCTTGAATTAATTTGCGTTTATTTCGATTTCCAACCTGAAATGACAAAAGCGGAACCATCATAGTTTCGTTGTGTTCGTCTGTCTGTGTCTCCTGCTTTCGATGTAGCTCACTATCAGAAAGGTATGGGTTTGTGATTGGACGTACTCATGCAAAAAGGAACCTATCTACACGAATTTAATGAAAAATTGTTGTGGGTTGGTTCCTTTTTGCATGAGTAGGTCCAATTGTATCATACATAAGAGAGTGGTGAATTTAAATGCATGAAGGCATGCACGTTATCGTTCAGAAGCTTTTGATGTCAGAATAAGAGTTGATCCTTTTTTTGATAAAGAGAATCTTTGAAGTTTTTTTGAAACTCGAATCAAAAAAAAAAATTTACTAAATATTTTTAGTATGTTTTTTTACTTTTCTCAAGTAGTCACACTACTTACTATATAAATTATTGGATGTCATCCTACCAAAGAAAAATAGACCAAGATCAGCAACGCTTTCGCCGCTGATACCTGTACCGCTTGATTGCTGCAAAGTGTATACACGAAAACAGTAAAGTAAAGTTTGATTTATTCATAGGACGATTTTTGTAATGATGTTACACATTGTTTGCTTAATTATCTAATCGTTTCATAAATAGTCATACATGTTATTCGAAAATAAGTAACGTAATCAATCTGTTAAGTGATCAGTGGCAGCTAACGAGCGTACCACATCTTACGGTTTAGTAATCAACGTCTTTTCACACCATCCATTCACTCAAACCATTCACTCGTTTGTTTTTAGAACATGTCACCGCTATGGCGTGAATTTGACAGCTGTCAGTCGCGCCGGCGTGGACCAATCAGGGGCGACGAATGATCTGTCAACGCGGTAACCGTTGATTTATGTTAGCGGGCTTGAAGTTTTGAAATTGGAACAATTTTTAAGCGTGGATTCAGTGAATTTTTAATGTTAGTAAAATGTAAAAAAATTTAACTGATTAATAATGTAAAAAAATAAGTGCTTTTTCGTTTCCATAAGGGCTTAGAACGCAGAATAGAGTAGCATCTAGGACTATTTTACGTATAATTTCAAATAATTATCAAGTCTTCTGAAACTTCTGAAAAAATTGTCAAGGAGCCAACTGAGTCATCGACTATATCGTTAATCGAAGATTTTAAATTCGGAATTTAATTTTCTTTCACCCATCGGTCGTTATCGCCTGCCAGCACATAAAATGTTGTCGTTTAATTATGGCTAATGACTATGATGTTGTTTTTTTGCCGAAGGAATGATGGATGGTGTCTGTCCGCCATTTTGTCGGCTTTTAGGCGGCCCATCAATATTGTAGGACTTTGTTTGCCGCCATTATTGAAGGGTTTGGAGTTTGGTGCAGCGTTTCGTTTGCATCGTGATATTGTGTTGGTTTTTGATGATGGTGGATTTTGGAATTTTTGCATCTGGAAATTTTCAGATGTGGTAAACTAGTGACCATAAACTATCGGACCGAGGTAATTGAATTTAAACTTTCGTGTCGTGAGATAAAATAACTATAAAAATAATGAAACCGTTAAACTAGTATTTATTTAATCATTACGCGCGACATGTTTCGGAGAGCCTAGGTCCCCATTATCAAGCACTGAGACCACGTTAGCGATCTCGGCGCGCATTGTCGTGTCCCTTAGATTGGCTCACATTTGCTTCATTTTTTTTTGGAAATGACAGCTAAGTTGTCCAATCTGTGCTGTTGATAATTGTTTGATCCAAGGCGTGATTCAAACATTTGACTCTTTCTAACACTGTTTGTTAGAAAAAGACACAATTTACTGGAGGTTTAGTTTTACAAATAAGGGGGTATTCTACCTGTCCTTAACGACTTCTCAAATTCAGCCGTAAAACGGAAGTATCTGACACTATCCGCCATTCCGAATAAACCAACGCTGATCAAAATGGCCGCTCCCATAAAATGCCCGTAAAAGCCAAAACAATTTAATTAATTGACGAAAACCGACGAGTCAAAAGGACGTAAGTGCATAGATATTTAAAGACACTTATGACGTTTAAGTTTCAGGTAGTAATGTAAACTTAGGGTGCTGACACGAGATGTTTTGTGACTTTGTTTTATTATAGCTTGATTATTTGAAAACATCGTGAACATTAGGGTGTGATTTGCTTTTATGTGTGTCTGTCATTGTAAAATTTGTAAACTAGGTGTGTTATGTCATTTGATAACTGTAATTGGAATTTGTGTCGTATACAGAAACGGATTATTTATTTTCGTGATTATTTGTGAGTGAGTTTAGTGAAACGTCCCACTTTGTAGTTTGCCATAATGCCGCTTTGTCAATTTATTCATAATATTATGAAGATACAATGAAATCTCGTCTTTATGGTAAGCGACAAAGTGGGACGTTTTACTAAAAATTAACACATTCGTGGGGGATACTATCAATATTTACATTCATAAAGTAAGCTCCTTGCACCTACGAGATTAAATTAATTAGCTACTTAATATACCTGTGATAATTTGAGAATATCTCTAAGGTACCTACCTATAAATGGGTTTAACAATAAATGAGCTTGTCAATATAATAAAACATTAAAAACACTAGGTACCTACTAAAAATCATTCTTCAACTCAGTCGTTCGGGCCATTTCTTTTTCAAAGTTGTTCTCCCCATTTTTTATTTGGATTTTGAAGTTTCAATATTATTTTCACTAAGAATCGCGAGCTTTTTCCTGATAGGAGAACGGTCCTTAGTAGAAATCATATAAAAATACCTATGTGTCAAAAAAATGGGAGGACAACTTTGGAAGAAATGTCCCATCCACCCATATCTATAAATTTTCTAGTATCTGTCGCAAACATTTTTTACTGGCACTCACAAATGTACCTATTTTTGCTACCGTCACCACACAGCCGATCATGAATTTAAGTACTGATAAGGGCAACGAATTCAATTCTTCTATAAATGAGCGATAAATATAAAAATGAATATAATTATTATAGAGTAGGTATACCACCATCACTAACTTTCGTAACACAATTGACGCGGTTGTGTTTTGATTATGGCCTTAATATGTACATTTTTTTTGTAATCGACCCTTATAATCAGATTCGTCTGCTGGTTTGCTTCATGAAAAACGCGATTTATGTGTAATCTGCGAAAGGCACTAAAAGAAAATCCCTTGAACATCAGTATCGCTAAACAGGTGGGAGTGTAATCGAAACTTTTTAATGTCAGCCGCTCCCTGACCGTCTGCCGTCACAGAAAAATGGCCGTAGAAGCGACATTCGGACTTAAGTCTTCGACGGTGTTGGCGTGTTGGTGACGGCAGTAGGAATACATTTGCCACCATCCCAACTCTTCCCGCTGGTGCCATAAGGGATTGAAGTGTCGCTGACCATTCTTAGATAGAAGATTGATGATGGGTAGTAGCATCATCATAGTGTAACATTACTGCGATCGCCAATCCGCTTTCCCAGCGTGATTATGGGCAGTTATCTCCTACCTGCTTCTATACCCATAGTTAATAGAAGAAGCATACGTCGAGTAGGGGAAAGTGGGGAGGATCCGGACACTTTTTACTCTATGCCTCGTAGAAAAAAAAGTACTAGCAATTTTTAAATGACATCAATGCTCCTTGGTGGCTATATTATCTGGCTTTCATAAAAGTTTAGCGTAGAGCTAATACAAAGTGAGGTAAGAACGTCAGATAGTTTTTCCCGAAAAATGAAAATTGTACGAAAGCGCCCCACGCCCGTTATTTGTTAAGGCCGTGGGTTTTCTGGCCGGCGACCGGCGACCGACGCGTGTCCGCCGCCGACGACTTTCGAATGTTTTGTTCAACGAATGTTTGAGGGTAGTTTCTCTTACACGTCGTCGGTTACCCGCTGCCGGCGACGTTTCAAAGCCGCCGGCCAGAAAACCCACGGCCTTATAAATTCATTTTTTGCATTCGAATTTATTTCTAATTACTAGGTATAAACAAAGTTTTCTCAAACTTGCTACGGAATGTTGATGTTACTTACGTTAAATTAAACCCGGAAATACTATGTATCCGGTGTCATATGCTAAGATGATATGTAAAGAGATTTCATGTATTTATTTCACACCTAGGACTGCAAACAAACTGTCTTTTGTTTTGAAACGTCAAATTGTGACACTAGGTTTTGACATACAGCCACAGAAAAAAAAATAACCATAAAACTAATATCTATACCAACAGGTAAAAGGAGACCTCAAACAGATTAAAAAAAAATTAGGCGCGAATGTTTTTTTTTAATGTTATACGATTCTGTACTATTGGTATATTTACAAATTAAGTAGTATGGTTTGGCGAAATCAGTTCGTTTTATTTCATGGCAAGTTTGAGAAAAGCACTATACAAATCTCGGCGAGAAACAGGGTTACAGGCCGCGTATCACTATCTGGCCTCAGTTCCTTCGGCCAGATATATCTACTTGGCCTGTAACCCTTCGTTTCCCGTCCTCTATAGTAATGTACTATTACAAGCGTGAAATTTTTTTTTTAGTTTATTTTTAACCATCTTCAAAGAAGGAGGTAGAATCCCGAGATTGTTCCATTGTCACCAAGTTGGGGTCTGAATCTGAAGATAGGTTTTTTTGCTAGGAGTGTCGCTTCTAGGTACATAGTGTTTCGGCCTCGGCCGTGCCCCAGTGGGAAACGGGCGCGGCGGGAAGTAGGCGCGACCGCGTGCGATCAATTGTAGCTACACAGCTCTGCTTGTAGCTATACCATACGCCAGTAGAAAACGAAAGAAATATAAACAAAAATGGCCGATTTGTAAAAGAATTTTTGGTCTATGACACGCTGGTTTGCCATAGTAAAAATAATGCATATATTGTCCAAAATTTTTTGATCGTATATCAGTTGGGCCGCGTGGTGACGGCAGTAAGAATACATTTGTCACCACCCCAACTCCTCCTGCGGGTGTCGTAAGAGTCGACTAAGAGATTGAAGTGTCACTGACCATTTTTGATAACGATCGATGATGGGCAGCAACGTCATCACTGTAGACACATTACTGCGATCGCCAATCCGCTTGCCCAGCGTGGCGATTATAGGCATTTACCTACTAATGCGTCTATACGCATAGTTTAATAGGAAAGGTTCTCGTCCAGCAGTGGACTATCATAGGCTAATGATAATGATGATGATGATGATAGTAGTTGGTACCTAATGATCCTGCTTGCGAAGCTGGAGGTCCCAGGTTCGAATCCCGAGGAGGTGGTTCGAGGCGTCGCGATCAATTGTAGCTAGACAGCTCTGCCGTAGCGCGGTTACCATTGTTGTAGAATGTATTTTTAATACTTGCAACATTTTTATTTCATTTTAATGGCAACTTTCTTCTCTAGCGATTATAAGATCCTTCTACACGCTTAATTTTGTATTTTAATTATTTAATAATTTCTTTAACAACCATCGGCTTGACCATTGCACCAGAGACTAGTTTATTCTTAAAAAAAAACTAAATTTTTAAGTAGTAACTTAGTTTGCTCTTTCCATATTGCCTCTAGCAATAAACTTTGCACTCCCGAAGTTTAGAACTAAGTCATATTTGCTTGGACTTTTTAAAAATTACAATGATTATGTGAAAAATTACGAACAGTATTTTCCCCTTATCACGTCGTCGTATCGCTAAGAATAAGTGTATCTCTTCCAGATAGCATTTGGTTATGAAAGTCAGCTTAATCCAAATTTTGTTAAATATCCACGAAGGATATGCGATTGAATTAATAAATTATGTCACAGCATACGCATTTTCGAATCGTCTGACACTATCAAAAGAGAAAAAAAATCTACTACTGGTTCTAACCCTACACCGTTCCTGAGAAAAACCAGTAAGAAAGGACTTGTTTTATCAAAACTGTATAATAATACGTCTTATTAAAATAACATGTATTAAAGAATTTATTACATAAAAAATTTACTTTCATAGACATTTTTATAAAAAACCTAACTTAAAAAGAGAGATAAATAAAAGATAATAATAATAAACAAAAATAATTCTTACTGTACAAGTTCACAATATTATTATTATTATGCATCTACAGTGTGTTACCATGACCCAGGCTTTTACGAAAATTGGTAATAATGCGCTTTACTGGCAATCATTTTCAAGTATTAAGAGTTGACAAATATTTAAATTAACTGTACAATTATTTTTATTTCGTTCGAACGATCAATGCAACGCGAGTACTGCTTGGGTAAGTAATATAACGTATACGAACTTATGCTATATAAATCATAATGTATAAATTCAGTTTGTATAAATGTATAATGCCTAACGTGTAATAAATATAACGTATAAAAGGTATAATTATTAGATGAATAATTTTAAAATGTATAATGAACGTAACATATAATATCGTTTACGATAACGATAAATTGGTATAACATTGAAATAATCTAATATACAAAACAACTATCTTACACAAAATATAAGCCCCTACAATTTTTTTATAATTAAACTATAGAATTATCATTATATTTAATTTGAATTGATTTACTATGTATCCGTTTATTAAGCCGTATCCGTATAGGAAGCGATTTAGACCTGGGAACCGGTCGACGAAGCCCCGCTGCGCGGGGCTTCTATTTCTGCTCTAAGGGATAAAAGGTACCTAACGAACCTATCCAGGTTAGAGTAGGGGATGTACAAATATATTTTTAATGCGGGGGGCTCCGCCCCCCGAGCCCCCCTTGTGGGGGGCTACGCCCCCCCGTCCCCCCTTTTTTGGTTTCGCAAGGATGACGATGCGTAAACAATGAATTAAAAGTAAGTAGGTCTTTTATTTATCCGGGAATCTACGCTCGAAACCTAACCAATCCAAGTCGGTTTTACCCTGATTTATTACTTGGATTGCTTAGGTTTCGAGGCTAGAACGGATTGAAAAGGGTAAGTAATATAACGTATACCTTTTTGTAGAACTTAACCTAACTTTCTTACTTTTCTGGCAGTTATATTTATATCGTTATATCAGATGTTAGTATATGTTTTAACTTTTATACCTTTATATTGATATATGAAACGGAATTCGTTAATATGTACGTTAGACTAAACAACGGTATGTATTATTAACGTTATATTATTTTTGTATTATACTATTTGGAAATAGTTGTTTAATACATATTATACCTAACGTTAGTATACGTTATGAACGTTTGTAAACTGTAATTATACTAAAAGTGCGTATTCATTATGATACGCACCCGTACTGCTTAGTTGTCAAACGTTGCGAGTGGCTGCGATTTGTCATTGTCAAGTGCCAATAAACGATTTATTTTGAAGTACATTGCTCCTCAATCAACTTTTCTTAGAAAGTTAATTACTTTTAAAATTAGGATTTTTAAACAAATAATGCACATGGTTTGGCTAAGAATCTGCATCTCAATCCTCGGTTAAAATAAAAGCCTGCATCATGTTAACACACTGTATATCTATACTACTAGAGATGTAGTTGTAAGAATAAAGAGAAAAATAAGATTTCGAGATGTAAAAGGTCTCCAAACGTCATGATTTTAATAATAATAATAAAATAGAAAATTAACAATTTAGTGACAATCACAAAGCAACTATTCTTATTATATAAAAGACAGCAGCCAATACCTATGAAACTCAGGAGTGAATACGTGGCAATTAATAGGGATGATGACTGGCAAGTCAAATCAGCATCTTTTTTCGAACTGTCAAAACGATCACCACTATGGAATTTTATATGAAATACTCAAAAGTGACGTCACGTTTGAGTACTGCCAAATGATCTACTCTTTTAAGTTCTTTTCAATTTATTATATAGAAGTTTTGTACAAAAATTACTGCAATCTACATCTTAGTAATAATTTCTTCGTGTCGTGCATAATGATAAATAATTTATTTTAACTACAGTCATCATCCCTATAGTAGCTACACAGCTCTGTCGTAGCTCGGTTACTCTCTGCTTGGTCATTGGACCATGGACTAAGTCATTATAAAAAAAAAAATCTTAAGTAGTAATACATATAGTTTGCCCTTTTCATATTGCCATATCAACATCAATTTTTAAGCTCTAAGAAAAAACAGCATGAAACACAAGTTGAAGCCTCTCCGTTTATTACAGCACAAATATTTCACTTGTGTTGTTTTCCACGATTCACTCGAGCCTCATATATCATAGTAATTAATGAGGACGCCACGCCTGCTGATGAGGCTTTTAATGGGTTTTGTTTCAATCAAAATCAAAACAGGAAATCTAAGCTTTAAGGTAGAATGACTGCTTGATGTGTTTTGATGACTTTTTTAACATATTCGCTGTGGAATTTAATGTGAAACAGGCACCAATAGATGAAGAAATTCGTGTAAGTGGCGATAGCTTGGTCGCACACTCCAGAGATTCCAGGAATATCTTCCAAAGCAGGTTTATCCGATTTAATAGTTTTATTTCATGTGTAATCCTCGCGGTAACCGAAGAAAATATTATAACATCTTTTTTAATCACAAGCTTTTATAATAAATCAAAAAGAAGTAAAGAAACCATGACATTCGTTGGAAAGAATATAAATGAACTGCTTTTGGTTAATGTTTGTTTATACATAATTATATTATATCATACTTTTGCTGACGACACATCAGCTAAACTCAACCCATTTTTCTGAGTAAATTGACTGTGACAGACGGACAGACGGACATGACGAATCTATACAGGTTCCGTTTTTGCCATTTTGGCTACGGAACCCTAAAAAGAGCATGCTACGAAATGGCCTCATCTCAGCATGTTGACAGTGTGTGCCAGCGCTGATCTTCCGATGAGGCTATCACGTGAACAGTTTCACGGCAGGTAACACGTGGCATAGTACAAATAAACATTAATGTAATACGCAGAGATCGTACGATTTCAGCATTTTTGGTGCAATGTAGTTCAATTAAGCATTTTTGGTGCAATGTAGTTCAGTTCAATTATGGTGTAAATTATTTTTCATCACACTTGCTGTCTAAGCGCGCCATTGCTTGCGCGCGTAGCGGGAGTAATAGAAAAGTGAAATTCCCTAGGGAGTAATTGAACTGTCAGTATGTCATTTAATAATATTATGTCTTAAAACTTATGTTTTGGTTGCCGCCGCGATTTAGGCTCTACTTTTCAATTACGATCAGATGGAGTGGAGCCACTTTGTTGTGCCAACATAAAAAAAAAATATATGAAAAACATTGTATGCATCACGGTCGGTAAGCGGAATACTAACTCGAGTCATAAAAGCCTAACACTCTCGTTAGTAATTCCGTACTTACCTCCCTTGATGCACAATGTACTATATAAAGAAATAGTGAGTTAAGGTTCGTTATTGTCTTACAGCGTGTTACTCGTTTCAACTTAAACTGACGCTTGGATTCCTTTAACTAAACTTCTAGGGTTTTTGGTGTAATGTACTTGAGTTAAAGGAATCCAGGGGTCAATTTTAAGCTGTAAAGTGTCATAACACGTTGTAACACAAAGATGAATCTTAACTCGCTATCTCCTTTCGAATAACTTACTTCACATCCCTTAATTGAACTACACTGCACCAAAAATGCTGGAAATCGTTCGATGTCTAATACGTGGCACACGTGATTTTAGCATGGCAGTCTGTGGGACACGTAACTTGAGCTGACTGTCCTAAAACCATGTGGCGCCGAACGATGGTGCAAGAAGCAGGCAACATCTTAAGTGAAAAGATCTGGAAGATACTGCAAAGGTTTTTTGAACCCTATGTACTGCCCTAAGGGAGATAACAGGACGTAAAGGTGCGTGCAGATCAAAAGAGCATTCGCTGTTCTATCCCCCACTCTACGAAATCACGTTTCGTGTAACGGTCGAATTTCGTAGAGTAGGGGGATAGAACAGTGAATGCTCTTTTGGTCTGCACGCTCCTTAAGTCATTATGCACTTTAAGTTAGGCTTTATAGTTAATATAGGTAGGTAGGTATGTTTTGTATTGTTTCTGTGTGCTGTAGGTATATTTATTTTAATTTTATACTTATTTAGACAAAATTGTAAAAACCATAGGTAACAAAAAAGAAAATAAATAGAGACTTAAGTATATTATCATCTTTAAATATTAGATGTCATATTTTTATTTGGTAAACTTCGGTATTCTTTACTTGGTACATAACATCTAATATTTTATATACATAGCAGTGTTATTGCTTATAAAATACAACTAAAAAATATATTTGAAAACAATTTCAGTTGTTCCAAAAAAAAAATATTACGGGGCACATTGCGCGTAGAACCGATGGCCGTTGGGGCGAAAAGGTTCTCGAGTGACAGCCACGTACTGGAAGGCGCAGCGTGGGTAGGCCTCCACAAGGACTAATGACCTGGTGAAGGGGAGTCCGCTGCATGCGGGTGGCGAGGCTTTGGGGAGGCTTATGTTCAGCAGTCGACTTTCGGCTGATGTCATCATCATCATCATCATCATCATCAGCCTATGTAAGTCCACTGCTGGACGTAGGCCTCTCCTATTAACTATGCGTATAGACGCATTAGGGGGTAAATGCCCATAATCGCCACGCTGGGCAAGCGGATTGGCGATCGCAGTAATGTGTCCACTATGATGACGCTGCTGCCCATCATCAATCTTGTGAAATTGTCAGTGACACTTCAATCCTAAGGGATTCGACGGAGGGGGTCGACTAAGGTCGACCCTTACGACACCCGCAGGAGGAGTTGGGGTGGTGACAAATGTATTCGTACTGCCGTCACCACACGGCATGTGATGATGATGTGTCGGCTGATGTGATGATGATGAATCTAGCGATTAACCCGTCCGTCTGTCCACCGGGCGCGCCTGGGCGCGGCGACGGGCGGACGCCGAGTTATTGCGCAGTTAAAGGGTTAGGCTGCCCGTATATTGGATAGGTAGTCTATTATAAGATAGGTTGTAGGATTTAAGGGTGTGCCAGTGCTAATTTATTTTCCGTAGATTGACTGTCTTTGTAAGTTGGTAGTTGGTACGTAACACTAGTATCACTTTATTTCTTTAGTTATTCTTTATTCAGACACGATGTAAATTTACAGCCTTAACGTTTACATATATCGCTAAACACGGTTGTACGTTGTTTTATAGACAACATTTTCGCAGAATATTGGTTCATAGAAAATGTTTCTCGTATTTTCATTTCATAGAATGATAATTTTTCAGAGCTCTTACGTTGTATAATCTGGTTTTGTATATTTTTTATTGTTCAGATATGTTGTTCTTAGAATTTCATTTCATAGCGTATTCAATCAAATATTATTAATTCGTATAGTATTTAGTGTCCATAACAGTTGTTTCAAAAAAGGAATATTCATAGAATGTTGTTTGTCATTATATCATACTTAATATTTTTTATTCAGTCATAATTAAACTATTGAATTATCATTACATACCATTATACAAAAACAAAAGAAATACCTTTGTCCAAAGAATTTTAGTAAGCGATTTAGACCTGGGAACCATGCTCTAAGGGATAGAAGGTACCTAACGAACCTATCCAGGTTAGAGTAGAGAAGGTACAAGTTTGTTATTTTTTAATGCGGGGGGCTCCGCCCCCCGAGCCCCCCTTTTCGGTTTTGCAAGGATAAAGATACTTAAACAATTAATTAAAAGTAAGTAGGTATTTTGTTTATCCGAGAAACTACGCTCGAAACCTAACCAATCCAAGTCGGTTTTACCCTGATTTATTACTTGGATTGGTTAGGTTTCGAGGCTAGAACGGATTGAAAGGCTAACTAACCTAACCTAACCTACTTAGCCTACAACCTATCTACTTTTTCTGGTAGCAGTTTGGTGTTTTTTTAGAGGGAGGGCGAATCAGTATCTACGAAACAAAAAAACATGAAACATGACTCGCTAGGTAAGAATATCACTATGCAATAAAGTAAATAGTGGAACTAAATATTACATAAACTAGTAACTACAAAACAACAATCTATGAAATCAGTGTCTACAAAACAAAAATACATGAAATGTAATTCTAGTGTTTGGTTACTTTGTAAAGTAAAACAGTTAGATATTTAGCAATATACATGGAACTGAATGTCTGTGAAATATGTTTTAAGCAATTGAATAGTCTATGAAACAATAATATTGGAACAGAAAGTATATGATCCAAATAATATATGAACAAATTTCTGTGAAACGAAATTCTATGAAACTTCTGTCTATGAAACAGTGTGCCACCCGCTAAACACGTTTGCAGATATACAAGTATTTTTACATAATATATTATTAATAATTTTAACTAAACGTACTCGTTCGTTAATTCAAACATGTATGTGACATTTAAGTTCGCAATAAGATATGTTGCATCTCTAGTAGTCCAACAGATGGCGCTGTCTGCCATTTAGATGACGCTATCGTTTGTTTACCTTTTACTTATATTTTTTGTTCCTAAATCTCCGAGAGATGGCGCTGCCTTCCAGTTAGATGGCGTTATCTATTGTTACCTTAGACTGTATAAGTTTATTTTATTTTTGTAATATAGACGAATTGCAACTGAAGAATAGTTCGTTTCATTATTGAACACTATTATAGAGGGCGCATTTTCGGTTTGCACGGGCAATGTACATGTGGTCCTACGAATCGGATAATTGGTGGGACTTCTTGTTCGCCTGGAATTTTTGAGCGCTGTTTCAACGGGCGACGGGCCGTCGTCAAGGAAACTATCAAGCAGGAGCAGCGGAGGACGTCAGCGGAGATCACCTTGAAGCGGACACCAGCAGAGTAGCTGTCATCGGCGGCGTCACCACCAGCGAACAAAGGGAAGTGATTGTGCAGTGATTACATATTTATGAAGCGAAACTGTGAGTACATTTTAAATTATATTAAGTGTCAGTGTCAACTCAAGTAACTGTTAAACTTCAAGTTAGAAGTAAATCTGACAGCTGTCAAATCTGGACTTGTCACCTGTGTCACACATTAAAAGTTGTCAATATCAAGTCAAAAGTCAATCTGACAGCTGCCAAATAAGAACTTAGAAAAATTTGAGTAGCTAGAATTGGACTTAGAATAATTTTACAAAAAGTGAACCGACGGGGAACCTATGCCCGATTTCACTCCCAGCGAACAGAGTTAAAAACACTTGTAAAATTTTCAAAGATTGACACTGGACTTAGAATTTTTCGATTCACTTGAGGACTTGGATTTGATCGTAACAACTACCATGAATTCGGATATCAAATTGCAAGTTGATACAAACAGCCGTATCTCAAAGGCGTTTAATAATTTCAAGAAAACACCCAAAGATAGACTGACTGCGGCGTACATCGAAACACGACTAGAAAGTCTAGAAAGTTTGTGGAATATATTCACGACGAAGCATCAGGAATGAATTGAGAAATACACACCAGCTGATATAGAGGCTTCTAGTTATACCACTGGGGATGTGTACGACATCACAGATGAACTCTATATGGATTACAAATGTGCATTGAAGACAGCGTTTGGCAAAATACAAGGAGCTTCTAGAACTTGTGACGTTGGATCTGATAAAGCTGATTATTCAAAATCAAGTCACGTTAAGTTACCGAAGATTACCATCCCAACGTTTTCAGGTCTTTACACCGAATGGATGAGTTTTAGGGATTTGTTTATATCACTCATCCATGAGAATAAAGATATCGACAATGTACAAAAATTACACTATCTCAAAGGTCATCTCAAAGGTGAAGCAGAGCAGCTGCTCCGACACATTCCTATCACGAACGATAGTTACGAGCAATGTTGGACTCTGTTGAAAAGTCGCTATAACAATAAACAATATTTAGTCAATTGCATTTTGAAAAGATTTTTTGGACAAAAAACTATTCTAACAGAGTCCTCCAGTGCAATCAAGGAGTTATTAGATGTAACTACGGAGACTTTAAATGCTTTGAGGGGTTTAGATATTAATACAGATACCTGGGACGTTATTGTAATCTATATAGTCAGTCAAAAGTTGGATGCAGACAGTAGGAAGGAATGGGAAGCCAAAGTTAGTCAGTTGGTATCAGGTTGTGACCAGCTACCGTCTGTAAAGCAATTACAAGAATTCTTAGAGACCAAGTACCATTCATTAGAATTTCTAGACTCAAAACCGAATCAAATGTATACTCACAAACAACGAACTTACGCTCACAGTTCTAATAAAAGTAGTAAGGCTAACCCTATTCAAATGTTACATGTTGCTCAACTAAATTGTGTGTACTGTAAACAAAATCATCATGTAAGAAATTGTAAAGAATTCATTAACTTAGAGCTAAACGACAAGCGTAATTTTGTCCAGTCGCACGGAGTTTGTTTCAATTGTCTAGGAAGTAATCATTCAGCAAAGTACTGCAAAACCACCACGTCCTGTCAAATTTGTCACAGAAGACATCATTCACTATTACACCCGAAAGGCGAATCGCAGTCAACGATCTCAAACGAGTCTGTTGACAATCAAGTTGCAATGGCACCACTTGCAAGGCAAGTCACGGGAACAAAAGCACCAACACGGGAAGAACAACCATCGACATCCACACACATTGCTAGTCATTTCGTGAAAGGAGTAGCCCACCAGGTGTTGCTAGCCACAGCTATTGTAAAAGCTGAGTCACGAGATGCTGGGGAAAATCAGCTCCTAAGAGCTCTGATCGATCAGGGGTCGCAAGCCTCTTTTATCACAAGAGCAGCAGCCCAACTACTCGGATTAAAAATCACACCAACCAAAGAGGCTGTATCAGGGTTGGGGGGTGAACAGAGCCTTATTGCGAGGTCAGTGGTACAAGTAAAAATCAGTTCACGCCTCAACTCAGGTTGTGTGTACGAGGTCACAGCATACGTTCTGGACAAAGTCACAAATTACATGCCTGCAATGACAGTGTCGCCTATATCATGGCCGGAACTAGAATACGTCACACTAGCAGATCCAGAGTATCACACTCCTAACAAAATAGACATATTGTTAGGAGCTGAAGTTTACAGTGAAATAATAGAAGAGGGGGTAATTAAATGCCCATCAGGATCTTTAGCAGCACTAAACACCACACTGGGATGGATACTGAGTGGAAAGACAAGGGTTCACCAAAGCAAAGGCAACAGCAATATGGTAAGCATGCATATGCACTTGGAGCCGGTAGACCAGTTGCTCAAGTCTTTTTGGGAAGTCGAGGCAGAACCTTGCATTAAACAAAAAATATTATCATGCGAATAACAACGATGTGAAGACTTTTATCAAGCGACTACGATACGTGATGTTGAAGGTCGCTACGTAGTCAAACTCCCGTTTCGCGATTCCAAACCGGCCTGTGCAGATGGGCTATCACGGGGGATAGCACTCAAGCGGTTTCAGCATTTAGAGAGGAAACTGCAGGGAGACGAGCGGCTGAAACAAGAATATAAGGTTATATTTAAAGAATATCTACAATTAAATCACATGAAGGAAATTCATCTCAGCGAAAGTAATGTAAAATGTACATACTTACCTTATCACGCAGTAGTACGTGAAGACAAAGAAACAACAAAGGTTCGTATTGTCTTCGATGCGTCCTGTAAAGGTAAAAACGGGGTATCATTGAATGACGACTTGATGGTGGGGCCCACTTTACAACCGGAACTACGCCATCTGATAATGCGCTGGCGTGCTTATCCGGTCTGTTTCATCGCAGACATAGTTAAAATGTACCGTCAAATTAAAGTTGCTGACGAGGATTCTGAATACCAGCGCATTCTATGGCGTGAAACCCCAGAGGACGAACTGAAGGAGTACAAACTACTCAGAGTCACGTTCGGGACTTCTTCGGCTCCATATTTGGCGGTCAAAAGCTTAATACAGGTCGCAATCGATGAAGGCAAGGATTATCCATTGGCAGCTGAAAGGATAAAAAACGAATTTTATATGGATGATTTGATGTCAGGATGCGAGAGTGAAGAAGAAGCCATAGAAATACACAAGCAAATCATTGAGATACTTAGAAGAGGTGGCTTTGAATTACAAAAGTGGACCAGCAATAGTGACACAATCCTACAAAATATACAAGCGGGAAAAGCAACAAATAATCAGGAAGATAAACAAATAGCAGTCAAACTAGATACTATAAACAAAATATTAGGGCTTACCTGGAACCGTGGTTCTGATGAGTTTGTGTACGCTGTGCAGCTACCACCGATGTCAGGACCTGTAACTAAGAGAAAAGTTGTGTCAGATATTTCGAAGCTGTACGATCCACAAGGGTGGATAGCCCCAAGCATAGTAAAGGCAAAAATGTTCATTCAAAGATTGTGGCTCACTGGTATAGATTGGGATCAAGAACTCCCGCCACCATTATTAGATGAATGGACAAGCTATAGAGAAAGTCTATCAGAGCTCACTTGCTTTCGATTGAAGCGTTGGATGCACATCAGCAGCAATGTACGGCTTGTTGAACTCCATGGTTTCAGTGATGCATCCACCGCAGCATACGGAGCAGTGGTATACATGCGAGTAATAGATTCTGAAGGCAAGATACACGTTAGTTTGGTGACTGCAAAAACAAAAGTGGCGCCAATTAAACAAATCTCGATACCTCGGTTAGAGCTATGTGGTGCGGTCTTACTAGCTAAGTTGCTGGTGGAAGTCGCTGAAGTGTTGAATATACCGACAGAAAATCGGCATGCATGGACTGACTCAGAGGTAGTATTGGCATGGCTAAGCAGTCACCCCAGTCGCTGGAAAACATTCATTGGCAACAGATGTTCCGAGATTTTATCAGTGACCGAGCGTAATCTATGGGCACACGTACGATCGGAACAAAATCCCGCAGATTGCGCATCTAGAGGCATCCCGGCTTCTGAATTGATCGGATGTAGACTGTGGTTGCAGGGTCCAGAATGGTTACACGAAGACTTCATCCAATACATCAACCCAAAGACATTAAGCACGAACCTGGAAGAAAGACAAATCAAAACTCACCTGGTAACGTCGGAAGAAAAATCCGTTGATGATGAAGATCCCTGGAAGAAATTTTCCTCGCTGACGAAGTTGCTGAGAGTAGTTGCATACTGTAGACGAGCCTTGACACCTCAGAAACCGAAGCATACGTACCTGCTGAAAAAAGAAATAGATGAGGCATTATTGATAATGATTAGGAAATGTCAGAAACAAGCGTTTGCAGAAGAGATAAGAGACCTCAAAGCTGAAAAATCAGTAAGTAAGAAAAGTTTACTTACCACTCTCAATCCCTGGTTAGACGGACAAGCACTAGTACGCGTTGGTGGCCGGTTGCATCACGCAAATATGGACGAAGGCCAAAAACATCCTATCATTCTGCCGAAACGATCACATTTGACGACTCTTATCATACAAGATGCACATATGGTTACCCTTCATGGAGCGGCGCAATTAATGATGAACTTTATTCGAGAAAGATACTTCATTATTGGCCTGAAGTCGGTAGTCAAGCTTTACTGTAGGAAATGCATAACTTGCATAAGGTATGCCGCCGCCAATAAACCTCAGCTGATGGGGCAACTGCCCTCGCCACGGGTTAACATGTGTCGAGCGTTTCTCCACTCCGGAGTAGATTACGCTGGCCCAATAAGTATACGAGTATCCAAAGGTCGCGGCAATAAGTCATATAAGGGTTACATATGCTTATTTGTTTGCATGGCCACTCGAGCCATACACTTGGAAGCCGTCAGCGACCTAACGTCACAGGGTCGGCTGTCCCAGATCAAACCCTAGTAAGTGTATTTAGCGAAATTTTACAGGAGAGGCAAATAAACATTTTGTTAAAAAAAAATAGTAGCAGAAACCTTTATCTCACAAGACTTTGTTATATATAATGAAGTATAACTTGCTTTATAAGACAAACTCTTGAAACTGAATATATGTATCTTTTTAGAACTTTTATGTGCCTTACTAATAACTGATTACAAAAAAATAATAGAAATGTTATGTCAATTACAAAACTGAAACCTAGCAAGTGGTACAAAAATGGTAAATTTTACTGCTTGTAAGCATTAAACTCTTAAATGTCAAATATAAAATCAAGCAAATGCTTACTTTGAAATCCGGATTAGGATTACCATTTTAATAAGGTAAGATAAAATTGTAGTATAGTGCATTGGGGTAATTTCAAACTACAAAAATTCTGCTCGGGTAATATTGGAATGAATCATGATTATGATAAAAATAACGGTGTGTTTTATGGTAATTTCAAATAAGACCACTTTTGAAATGACCGCTAAGCACCCTATTTAATTGCAGTCCAGAGGATTTAAATGATTTTGAAATTACAGACTACCAGTCCTTTCCCGCAGAGCTTCGCTGCAAAGTACTTGTTAACAATTTGCTACACATTGAAACTTTCCAAAAACATCATTCTAAGCCGATAAATGTCCACTGTTGGAGATAGGCTTCCCCCAGTAGGGTCATTGCCATGACGAGTCTTTTTTTTAAAGTTGTCTCGCACTTGTTTTTTGTTTTTGTAACTTTTAATATGATTTTCACTCACAATCGCGAGCTCTTTCGATCCTGATAGGAGAAAATTTTGGTATCATCTTCTGCTACGAGTATATGCATGTGCATACCATTCGAATATCACGTGTATAAACAGTAGGGGAAATGCGTCCAAAATGACACATACGTATAAAACGACACATGCGGGTTATTTTGAATTTGGCGCACTTTAAAACGAAACTTACAGTGACACTATGCAGCTATAACGGTTTTCTATGGTCTGGCAACTTTTGGACGCATCTACTTAATTAGTGCCGATGGCATGACGGAAAATAAGTATTCACGCGTTGTGACTTTTTTTCTTGCCTATAAAGTTTTTGATCAAATGTTATCTTTTTTGGTGTTGTACACTTCGATGTACCATTTTTTTCATGCCGCAATCATTTATCTTTAGATTGTACAACTTACTGATAGAAAAAGAAGCCTTTACATATTTATTTTAAATTTTTATTTTTTTAATTTGCTATACGGACAAAACGACATACATAAAATTGGACAAAATAACATAGGGTGTGTGGCATACTTAGTGTTGGCTTATGCTCCTCAAATGTTTGATGAGCTACAAAAATCCTCCTAAAGCTCTCCCGGTAAAATAAGAATGCAAGGACACTGAACTCGTTTGAAGATATTAATGATAAAGACGATTTTCCTAATGTTTTTTACAGCGATGAAGAAAACTGCACTTGTATATCTTTTAACAACCTTCATTCACACTCTTATCCCGGAAAAGAACGATTGTTGTGTGTAAAGTGTTCAATTTGGGTTCACATTTCATGCACCAGCAATCCAAGAAGAAATAGATGTTTCATTTGCGAATTATAGCAATAATTTTGTAATGTGTCATTTAGTACATTAGCAATATGTCATTTTGTCCGATGCATATGGACAAAATGAATTTCGACTAGTTTCCGCTAATTATATTTTAATATTTTTTTGGTTGATATTTTGATAGAAGTGTGTATGTGTTTCGATAACTGAAGGACCAAATATTATTGATATAAACTATGTCAGTGCTGTGAAATACCAGGAAAAACGTTATGACACAAAAACAAAACTATGTGTCATTTTGGACATACTTCCCTTACTACACACGCGACTATCGGCTTACCAGCGAAAATAAAAAAACTCATTCAATCAGCAATAAGTTTTTCAAAAACTTTTGTACGAAATATCATTCGATATTCACAAGTCTTTACGGTGAAGGACAATATCGTGAGGAAACCTGCAGACACCTGCGAAGAAATTCCAGTGTGTATGTGAAGTCCCCAAAAAGTACTGGACCAGCGTCGGGACCACGCAAAATAGGCACGTTTGATGTCGAGTTGTGGAAAGAAATAGAAAGAAATGACAAACACAATACAAAAGCAATAAGTATTGATGTTATTTGATTTGTTTTATCAATACCTTCGTCGTAATTTGAAGCTTCTGATAATTTGTCCAGGGTTCTTCCATAGAGAGACAACGGACAATACCGACAAATAATGCACGTAATGATAGTGACGTTATGAATTATCGAAGATCCAATTTTGTTTCTTATCAAAAAGTACAATTTTTTGGTCGGTTCTTCGTCGGTTATCAACCAAAACGCCCTATACCAATCGTCAGTAGAAACTAAAATAATCGTAAACAAACCTAAATAATTGCATAATTCCATAATCGCGCACTTTTAGAACACAATCTTGGCCTCGTCACCAACTTAAAACCTTAAGACTTGAGTTCACATACACTTTTAGTTAAAATTATTAATATTTTGGCCACTTTAATGACGCTGCTGCCCGTCATCGATCGTCGATATATAAATGGTCAATATCAATTCAATTCCTCAGTCGACTCTTACGACACCCGCGGGGCGGTGACAAAAACCGCAGGCAGGGGAGCGCGGGAGCGGCGACCATTAGAACGCAAACTTCACTCATTACTGACTTGATAGGTTTTATTTATTGTTATATTTGAATTCCTTGTACGACCCTTCGGCAATTTTTAAAATCAAAAACCTAGTAAGGGACAATTTCCATATTCAAAAATCTAGTGTGTTCCATTTACAAACTCAAAAACCTAGTATACCATGCAGTTGCCAGGTTTTTGGACTTGAAAATGTTACTTACGAGGATTTTGAATATGTTGGTGGCATGTAAGAAATGCCCTTGCTAGGTTTGGTGGGTTGCGTAACTTTGATTCTAATTGAGACAGAAATACAGGTGTTTTTGCATTAGACGCAGCTCAACATTTGGGGCAGATACATTAAAAAAACGTATTTTGACAAAAAATGTCCCTTGCTAGGTTTTGATTTGGGACAGCCGGGGTTTTCTAGCCGCGTTTAAACGATTTATCGCTCGGCGTGGTCGTTGTACCGATTTATATAGCGATAACGGTACCAATTTCGTCGGAGCAGCTAGGGAACTAAAGGACATGCTCAACGAAGAAAAGTCAAGATTTGTACCTGAAATATCAGACTGGCTTGCTACAAACGGCACCCAGTGGCATTTCATCCCCCCACAAGCTCCAAACTTTGGAGGACTCTGGGAAGCAGGGGTGAAATCCTGTAAATTTCACCTGAAGAGAGTTGTTGGAAACTCCACTCTGACATTCGAAGAGATCTCAACAGTATTAGCTCAGATAGAAAGCTGCCTCAATTCGAGACCGATTTGTTACGTTGATGATCAAGAAGAACCAATACCATTAACACCTGGTCACTTCCTCGTAGGTGAGTCCTTACTAGTAGCACCAGATAGGAACTATGAAACTGCTCCCGTTGGCTCTTTGAGAAGATGGCAACTTTGCCAACGGATGATGCAAGATTTCTGGCGGCGTTGGTCGCATGAATATCTCTCAAGTTTTTTACAAAGACGCAAGTGGACGCAGGAGTCTGCTGAACCAAACGTGGGGGACGTGGTGTTGGTTAAAGAACTCGATTTACCACCTGCACGTTGGCTATTAGGCCGAATCGTAGAAAAACATCCAGGGGTGGACAAAGTTACGCGTGTTGTGACGCTACGATATAAAAATTCTTTGATAAAGCGTCCTGTGTCAAAATTATGTGTATTACCTTTAGCTGAGTAAAGTTTAGAAATTAGGTCTTTTAAATGTCAATAAGTTGAATACATGAATACATTTAGTAAGCAACTGCCTGGTATCTTTGTATAAAGAACAGTTATAGTTATGTTAAGAACAGTTATAGTTATGTTAAGAACAGTGGTTCTTGGTGGCCGGCATGTTGCATCTCTAGTAGTCCAACAGATGGCGCTGTCTGCCATTTAGATGACGCTATCGTTTGCAAGGCTCGGATACCGGTTAAATTTTCAAACCGTTATCATGTACTTGGCGAAAAACCTTTTCATTTCGGTTTCGTTCGTCAAACCGGTTTATTTTAACCGGTTTTTAGGGGAACGTTACATAATGTTCTTGTTCGATTAACCTGTTCAGAACTTTATAAACCGGTTTATTCAAGGACAAACAAACGCTGATTCATTTGTTTCTGGATTTGTATCGAAACATCTACTGCGGGAAGCACGTGTACCTACTTAATTCGGTTCAGTGCAACAATAAGTAGGAGCGTTAAAAAATATACGAGTATAATGGGTAACTAATTAAGTATCTACTTACGTTTAAGTATTTTATTGCAATTAAATACATAAAAGTATGTATGTGACGTTATACTCGTATACATTATATTAATACATCAATATAAAGTATTATACAATCACTCTTTTATGTTTTTAATAAAATTAAGTTGTTTTATTTATCAATTGTATTTCATCAACTATCTAGTTAGCCTAATATTTCTAACAAAAAAAAAAATATTTAAATTTTGGATTAATTAAATTAGTACCTACCACTTTTAGTTCAATGCATAATTATAATTATACTTGTTTTAGACGTACATAGTCAACCATTTTTTACTGAAGAAGAAGTTTCGGTTTCGGCCGGTTTCGGCTTAAAAATCGTGTTTTGGCCGAAGGTTCGGTTTCGGCAAAAAAACTGCCGAACCTTTCGGCGAACCGAATCTATAAACATCGTACTTTTGGGTCGCGTTCGGTTTACGTCGGGTCCGTCCGTAATAGTGTAATTCTTAACGCGTATTTTCACATTTAAAAATAGATATATTGGTTCTTTTATTTAAGTATATTGAGGTTGTAACTGCGGAAGGTTATTTATTTCATTAAACGACTTTAGAATTTGTCTTAGTTACGTGCATGTTTCAAGTTTTTAACGAATAGTAATAATCCTTGGTATCTACGATAAAAAATACCAGCTATGTGTACAAATTAGGCTTTGGCAGAATCAATTTTATTATCATAATAATAAAATTCACTATGGAATAACTTAATACGAGCACATAGCTGGTATTTGTGATCATAAACTTAAGAGCAGGGCTCTTGTCTGTGAAGCAATTTCCATATGGTCATTTCCAGTGCCTTTTCTTTTAGACGCTGATACGACACGACGTCTACTTTTTCTTTCACTTCGGTCCATGTACGCCCTTCTCTGCCTTCCTCTTCCCCTCTACTTTTACTTCTATTATGGTCTTAATTCATCTTCCCTCTTCTGTTGGTGATGATGGACAACAGGCATTTCCAGTAATTGGACAATATAATAAAATGATGGGTGAATGAATAATTTACGAGTAAAGCATTTTTTCAGTATTGACGTATAACGTAATTTTGTTTTAATTGTTGTTTTGATAAAATTTTGTAGTCTGTCAATTTGAATAGGGATTTTTACATATATTGTTTCGATCAATTGTTATGAATACGAACGTATACTTCATTATTCATTTAATTTTTTCGATAAAAGTTCTACAATTATTAGTTGATGAAACTACTAATTGTAGAATTGTAAAATAATTGTAGAAGTGTCTATGCCTATAGACAACATCATCATCTCAGCCATAAGACGTCCACTGCTGAACATGGGCCTCCCCTCTGGACCTCCACATGTACCGGTTAGATTCGACCTGCATCCAGCGTAGACAACAATAAGCACATTTGCCACAAGATATAACGCATGCAGAATGAAATTGGGTCAGACTTATAACAAGTAAAAAAAACATTAAAATTGAATTGAAATTGTATCTCAATCCTAAATTAGTACGTATACATTTGATAATTAATTTGGGAAGTTTTGGGGATTTTCGCATCTTTCTTCAGAAATTATGGCCAATCAAGTCGAGCAATGTCGCAAAACTGCATGTATTTTCCATAGGACACATTTGATATTATGGCCTAAATCGACAATAATTCAGAATTTCCAGAAGCAGGCAAGATTTGAAACACTGTTTTATAATAATTTCGCGTTCTTTTTCTTTTCAATCAATAATATTAAATGCCCTAGTGTGATCTAGCATTTTGGCTAATCCTACTTTTCTGAGAGAGCTCGAATAAAAGAAATTACGTAACACTGAATCACAGAATCGAACACTTCCAAATACAACAACAAAATCGTTAAAAAGATCCTTAAAGCATGGCATCACGAAACTTTAACAAAGAGCAAGCCTACCAACACCAAAAATAAATATAAACAATTATGAAAATGTGACATCGTCATTTGGTCAAAAAGTGTAAAAAACACTACTTTTGCAGTTGTAGCGGATATCACATTCAACGAATTATAGGTAACTTTAATTAAACATTTTTGCATTAGTAAACATTTTTGTCAGAGTAGCAATCCGAATGGATTAGGATAGATATCAAATATAATGAGCAAAAGATGTTTGTTGAAAAAGTTTTCCTACCTACCTATAGGATAAAGTACCATAAAACTGAAGTTTTACACTATGGATTCAAGGAGTTTTTATCTTGTATGAATCCTTGATAAAATCGCTATTGAGAGACGTGAATGTTTAAGAGAATAATAATGATATGTTATTACTTATTAAATATTACATTTAACTTGGTCAAGATTTCATTCCGCATTACGTTAGTCAAGACGTAGAACCATGTAATATTGGACTAGCGATATGTTGCATTATTCATATATATTAAAATATTATCTAACCGGGTTACTCACGTATTTAAGTCGATGATTGCTCGACATGTTTCGACCCATTAAGAGGGTCCTCGTCCAGAGCACACTCGGCCAAAACCCGACGCATACTGCTATCGAATCTTAGTGCGTCGAATCCGAATCCAATACGTCGATAAGGTAACCGTACTTGCGAGAGAAAAGTTTATAGTATCGCGTAAAATACGTGAAGCTATCGAAATATGTCGCCATCCCAATTTTAATCGTTGTGGTGGTTGGTCAGTGCCACTTGGTTGGAAAATGGTTTTGGGTATTACGTCAATGGACAGTGTAGACGCCCCGTTATTAGCAAGTGATATAGTGAATGTTGTGTGTAACCCCCTCTATGACAAATGTAACACTGAGGGTAGATCTTTCCTTGCATCGACCCCGCCACCACCGCCCGTGGCCAGTACCCATTCTAGCAGGGCGCAGGCCCGCAGTACGCGTCGGGCTTTGGCCGAGGGTGCTCCGGACGAGGACCCTCTTAATGGGTCGAAACATGTCGAGCAATCATCGACTTAAGTACGTGAGTAAATCGGTTCGATAATATTTTAATATGTTTGAGTCTCACGTCAGTTATAATTCTAAAATTATTCATATATGTAAAAAAATATCTGTTGTCATTATATTCGACCTTTTAATCACATTTATATAAGGTTCGGTTTCGGTCTCGGCCGAAACTATAATCAGAACCGAACCTTCGGTTTCGATTTCTGTTTCGGCAAAAAAACATGTTTCGGTCGGACACTAGTTATTAAGGAATAACGCGATTAAAATTCAGCACGCAGATCAAATATCGACCGCACAAATGCACGGGCGCTTTCTCTACTAAGAAAACAAGTCTCTGCATGTCTTCATTTACGCGGCGCAGCGGCGCGGCGTAGGTACCTACCGCCGCCAGCCAGCCATCGTGGATTAAACCGGTTTATTGAGGTTTATAGTTACGTTCTTAAAACGTTCGCGTTCTCCTTATAGCTCGGAGTAAAACCCAAATAAACCGCTATTTACCGGTATTTTTTAAACCGGTTCCGAGCCTTGATCGTTTGTTTACCTTTTACTTATATTTTTTGTTCCTAAATCTCCGAGAGATGGCGCTGCCTTCCAGTTAGATGGCGTTATCGATTGTTACCTTAGACTGTATAAGTTTATTTTATTTTTGTAATATAGACGAATTGCAACTGAAGAATAGTTCGTTTCATTATTGAACACTATTATAGAGGGCGCATTTTCGGTTTGCACGGGCAATGTACAAGATATAAGAAAAGAAAGAAGAAAAAAATCACTAAAATAATTACACACAGAATAATAAGATACATTCTTACATCTACGGAAAGAAAATGTAAATAATAAAACGAAGATAGTGTTCTAAAAGTGCGTGAAAGGAATAATGCAAGTTTTTAGGTATGATTACATTTTTCTTAGATTTCACAGACGATTATTAGCATACGTCGATTTAAGAGAGAACGTCCCATGAGCCGTGTAGTGATGACGGCAGTAAGAATACATTTGTCACCACCCCGACTCCTCCCGCGAATTGAAGTGTCACTTACCATTCTTTGATAAAAATGATAAAAAATTGATGATGGGCAGCAGCGTCATGTCATCATAGTGACATGACGTTGGTGTGACATGACTGCGATCGCCAATCCGCTTGCCCAGCGTGGCGATTATGGGCATTTACCTCCTAATGCTGCTATACGCATAGTTAATAGGAGAGGCCTGCTTCCAGCAGTGGACTATCATAGGCTGATGATGATGATGATGAAAACGAAGATTGTGTTCTAAAAGTGCGTGATTATGGAATAATGCAAGTTTTTAGGTGTGATGACATTTTCTTAGGCTTCACAGACGATTAATAGAGAACGTCCCATTATATGTATTATTACTTCATGCAGCGTGAATTTGTGCCCAATGTGCGAGCAGCCTAATGCTGACCTGATTCAGACGTCCCCTTAATTTGATGTCCCACGTTTTTTATTAACCCTTCAAACGCGACGATCTAAGGCATCATCAAGTGCTCTATTTCAACCCTTTCGTCTTTTTACCGACTTCGAGGTTTTCATTTCTTTTTTATGTGTTCATCGATTAATCACTATTTTCCTGCTATTGACGATGAATCGGATACATTTGTCACCACTCCAACTCTTCCCGTGAGTGTTGTAAGAGTCGATTAAGAGATTAAATCAGCATCATCATAGTGGACTACGATCGGGTTTATAGGGGATTATAGGCGTTACCTCCTAAAGGTAGACTTAAGGTGCACGCAGACCAAAAGAGCATTCGCTGTTATTTTATTTTTTATTTTATTTTATTTAAGAAGGTACAATAACATGATACAAACAGAATACATTCAAGAGAAAAAAGTATATGAAATAAAATACTGCCTACATCACAATAACAATTGTACACAACATACGTAATAATCATGCATAAAAAAAAACATTTAATTTATGCTTATTGTTGAAGAGCCTCAGTTCCAACGTGGCTGATAAATGTTGACAAAGACATGCTCAATATATCTGGCTAACCCCCTACTCTACGAAATTCGATCGTTACACGAAACGTGATTCGTTGATTTCGTAGAGTGGGGAATAGAACAGCGAATGCTCTTTTGGTCTGCATGCACCTTTAGACCAAACGACCGAATGAAATTCGTACACAAAACGTGATTCGTCGAAATTCGTTGATTTCGTAGAATGGGGAATAGAATGAGCAATCGCTCGTGTGTTTTAAATCCATCTTAATACCTCCATACGTACGAGTATAGGTCATAGGAGAGGTCCATATGTCTAGCAGTGGACTGTGGACGGAGGACGATCTTGTCCCTTTAGTTGTCAACGTTTATAAGTTCTCATGGAAACACTCTCAATGAGAACTTATGCCGCGGCCACGATATTGGTCTAAATCGACCGGCTTAGCGGAAAACCATACGTGCGAGAGGGAGTACCCATGTCGGCATCCGCTCCAACTTGGCCGGGCCTTTACTCTTAAAGTCTCATGAAAATTCTCGGAAATATCCGCAAGTATTCCCGTAATTTTGAGAAAGTTCTACAACTTGTATATTGCTAGCTGAAACCAAAGTCCCGCTTCTGTAAAAAACACGAAAACTCCAAATGAAGGGTCCACGGAAAAAACATGTCCAAAGCTTAAAAAAATCAGGGAAAATTCACACCTTATTCTGTTGAAAGTAGTGGTTTTTCCTTCTGTAATTTGAATTGACTAGACATGTTCTTTCCGTCTGCGGGTATCGTAAGAGTCGACTAAGGGATTGAAGTGTCACTGACCGTTATTTGATAAAATATTGATGATGGGCAGCAGCGTCATCATAGTAGACACATTACGGCGATCGCCAATCCGCTTGCATTATGGGCATTTACCTCCTAATGCGTCTATACGTATAGTTAATAGGAGAGGCCTATGTTCAGCAGTGGACTATCATAGGCTGATGATGTGTGATGTGTGTTCTTTCCATGGACCCTTCAAATGAAAGAACAACCCAAAAACTATTTATACAAAAACCGTCCAGCTATTAGTCACCGTAACGCAGCCGTCCAAACCGCAAACATATAAATATTACACTGAAAATGCCCTTGCAATTACCCCCGTGGGGGGTCCCAAGTGGGGTCTCGGGAGGTCGTTAATCACGGCGAGACAGGCTGGCTAATCAGCCCCCAATTACAAGTATACAGGGTGAAGCAGGACTTGGGTACCTGGAGGCCTAGCTTAGATGCCAGTCTGCAATCGTATGCAACAAGCGATAAAAAACTGACCAAGAGCACGTCGGGCTGGGCATTTCTCAGAGCGTAAACGGACATCTCATTCATCTGGTCACGTTATTTTGGAAGTGGCTGATTTTTTTTTTATACCACGTCGGTGGCAAACAAGCATACGGCCCGCCTGATGGAAAGCAGTCACCGTAGCCTATGGGCGCCTGAAACCTCAGGGTGTCACATGCGCGTTGCCGACCAAATAAAAATAACGTTGGCACAACAAAGTGGCTCCACTCCACCTGATCGTAAGTGAAAAGTAGACCCCAAATCGCGGCGGCAACGAACAGGAATGAACGAATGATTTGAGGTTGGATTTGGTTGTCTTATAGAGAAACGGGTGCTGTATCTGACGACCGAAAATGGTACCAAAAGATGCAAGCGACTTCCAAAAAAACGTAACCAGATGAATGAGATGTCCGTTTACACTCCGAAAAATGCCCGGCTATGCTCAGTGCAGGGATTCGTAGTTATTTAAAAACAGTTGGGTCGATTATGTTACAAATAGTTTTATTTTAAAGTACTCTATCCCAATATTTCTGTTTTTTTTTTTCATATTTTTGAGACCCATTTTTTTATTCTCGCGTGAATACCTTCGAAAAACTTGACTTACAAGAAAAATATTTTTTTAGACCCCGCTCTCCCCAACTCCTAAAGTGGGGTGATTTTTTCATTTTATTTTAATCCTAAAGTGTGGGGTATCGTTGAATAGGTCTTTAAAAAATAATAAAGGCCCCAAAAGAAAGTTCTTTTCTCAAGGAAATGTGTTCGGAGATGACCGCTCTAGAATTAAAAAAAATGTGTTCCCTCTCTAACTTTTGATTCGTGAGTCCAAAAATATGAAAAATCATGAATAGTGAAACAACAGGCTTATAGAATACTTCAAAATAAAACTATGTTGAACATAGTCGATCCTGCCGTTTTTGAATAACTACGGAACCCTACACTGAGCATGACCATGTTTTTTTTATTTTAACTATCAATTGCATCCCTTATAGTTTCTACTTAATACATTATCCAGAATATTCACATTTGTGGCTCACCCTGTATCTTGTTGAATGTTCAAATTGCCATTTAAAGCACTTGTAGCTTAGTAAATTTAGTCTCAGCTTAGTGTGAGACTAGTTTAGACGGAGCAAGATACCAACAGATAGCCCATCTTAGAAGTCTGAGTCAATACAGAATGTTTTTTATTCACTGCCCAAATATTATAATTGACAACGTTTCAAAATTTGTTGATATCCTTAAATCGAAAACCATTTCAAGATATACGCATGTAGATCACAAAAAAAAATTTTTTTTTTTTGACATATTTTTGTTAAAGATCTTAAAAATAGTTTCAAGGGGAAGTGACGTCACATAGCTGATTCAGAGCTGCCACTATAACCAAAAAATCTTGTTTTTGGAATGTCACTTGTGTTTGGCAGTGACATTTGACACTTGTTACCGTTTTTCGTCGTTTTCTTACGTGTATGAAACATCACTTGTGACGTCATTTAGCTGATTCTTGACGTTTGTAACTTACGCTCTTTCTGCTCGAAGTAATAAAAAAGGCATTATCGCACTATAATAGCAGCTTTGAAAAAGAAAAAAAATACGTGTATCTTTTAATATTGAGTTCTTTCAAAACAGACAAAAAAAAACTAGCACTAAAAAATATGAAATGTTGTCAATTCCCGTGAGGGTTATAAGAGTCGGGTTAATTCTGAGGTCATATTGATGAACTTTTACTAATATTGTGTAAGATGTCCCAAGAGCCAAGATATTTATTTATTTTATTTATTTATTGTATATCTAAGTCCTCAGGCAGTACAGTACAGTAGGCAGCGCATAG
Source organism: Thaumatotibia leucotreta (assembly GCA_025490895.1). NCBI lineage: Eukaryota > Metazoa > Arthropoda > Insecta > Lepidoptera > Tortricidae > Thaumatotibia > Thaumatotibia leucotreta. The sequence continues at coordinate 54,855 of JALPQI010002341.1, forward strand.
GTGATTTTTTGGTCACTATGTCAGCCACCGTAGCCTAGTTGGTAGTGACCCTGCCTACGAAGCTGGAGTTTCCGGGTTCGAATCTCGGCGAAGGCATTATTATTTGTGTATTTATTTATCACAAATATTTGTTCCTTGGTCATGGCTGTCTATGTATTTAAGTATCTATATGTATCTATCTATTATATATATCGTCGCCTGGTACCCACATCACAAGCCTTAATTGAGCTTACTGTGAGACTAGGTCGGTTTGTGTGAGATGTCTAAAGATATTTATTTATTTATTTACGTCCATGGGCCTCAGTTCCCGCTTTCCATCAGGTGGGCTGAGAGCTCAGTTGTCTTCATCACATAAAAAAACTATGGGACCGACATCCGATTCAAGAAAAATGTTCCATACATTTCCGCCTACATTATCTGAGGGTTTGTATGGAACATCAATTTTGTTTTCTCAAATCTGATATCGGTCTCATTGTAAAAGTTCATCAATGTGACCAAATCAAATAAAAATCAAAATATTTATTTGCAAATACACAGTATAGGGATGTTACATTACATTGAAGAAACATGTGCCTAGGTATCTAGCTTACGTGCAAGCGTGCAAATGTCAGTTATGTATGACCTAGGAATTAACCTTGTTAAAATTTGACCGCTCAATAAAAACTCATTCTGTAGATATGCATATATTTGAAAGTTGTTTTATAAAAATAAGTGAGCTTTTCTAATAAAAATATAGTAGAACCTCAATTATCCGAACTTATTCGAACCGAATCCTTTTCGGATGATCAAAAGTTCGGATGTAAGTATTTATTTATTCACGTTTCAGGACATCAACAGCATTCATCGATAGTCTCAATGTTGATTTAGTGAGACGAAATAAAACAAAAAATGCACATTTTGTTGTAGGATATTCCCACCACAAAAAGAGGTATGGATATTTTTTTCTGATTTCTACTAACTGACAAACTGGTTTGCTCGACTATACCCTACGAATAAATAAAACATGGAAGCCGCACGTCATACTACATTGCCTTTCAAAAACGGTCCTGAATTTTAAAATTTTAGTTGACAAGTGTCACCCCCTCTTCAATGCATCACAGTGAATTTCAATATCAACCTGTTAAAACTTTAAGCGACATTTAAATATAGTTGTGATTGGTCCATCAAAGTTTTGATTGGCTATATTCTATAAAAAAAATGAGAAAGATGTTGTATACCAAAATATGCGCGGTGTCAAGAAATGCGCCATGTTTTGGCCATCTTGGCACAATTGCAGAATATTGTTTTTGGGGGCATTCAGACCAAACGAGCATTCGCTATTCTAACCCACTCTACGAAATTCGATCGTTACACAAAACGTGATTCGTTGATTTCGTAGAGTGGGGGATAGAATAGCGAATGCTCGTTTGGTCTGAATGCACCTTTTCGTCCATGTTATATATGGTCGCAAACTATTATACCAATATAATTTTGTAAAGAGTACGAGTTGTACGAGTATGGCTGACAGATTTTATTCTCCATCCATACGATTTAAGATTATATTCACAAAATGCTATTCTAAAACATGCTTGAAATATTAATCTATTATTGGCAACCGAGTAATTTCTCCATAAACTTAATATGGAGCGCAGAATTCGAATTAACATCGTTCCTATTTCAAAATGAATTTCTATGCAGCCAGCGTTGTCACCAGAAGGCCAGTGTTCACATGACTTGCGGAATACTCGCCTCCGGCCCTAATTTATTTATACTCTGTCCAGCAAACTCTGTCAGTGAAAAGGGTATTTCTCATATAAAGTTGTAAGTTGTCACAGTCATGTACAGTCAAAGACAAAATAAGGTGTACACAAGAATGTTCAAAAATATGTCCCAGTGCAGTAGTTCTGTGTAATAAGAACGTCGTAACATATTTATGAGAGGATTCTTTCGATACTTATTTTTGTACTTGATTGTACATAGGTACAATCAATCTATCAATTTCAATCCAATTCAAAAATTTTTTTTTGTTTTTTTTTTTTAAATGAATGTAGGTTTATTTATATTATTAACGTTAAGTACATTTCCAAATTCAATAAAAATCAATTACACTTACAATAAACTTAACTAACTAACATCTAAAAGCCTAAATCTAAATAAGGACCCTGTGGCATAGTGCCAAGGATGCTGGCAACGTTTCCCCGCTGAATCGCGATGCTTATTCGCTGTGCGAGGAAACTGCCAGCCCTCCTGTCCCCCGTAACGTCGACCAAACGTTTGGCTAAATCATAGAAAATCAAAATCAGTTGTTAAAGGTATTGCGAAAACACAAATCAAATTATTTATTAACAAAATATTTTGATTTGTACTTTTAATTTTTCTCCAGTAGTCACACTACTTAATACTATATTACTTAATACTTATATAAGTTATAAATATTAGATATCATATACCAAAGAAAAACGACCAAGATCACCTAATGTCCGAGGCGGGGACATTAGGTGATCTTGGTCGTTTTTCTTTGGTATATGACGTCTGATATTTATAATCAATTGTTAAGTTAAGATTCTAAAATACACATACCTTCAACTAAAGAAAACCATTCAGGACATCAAAGGGGACCGGACATCTATAAGGTTTAATATTCGCGTCGCCTCGCTACGCGATGACAGCACTAATCCAAAATGGCGGCCGACATCTGTCAGACGCAGGGCTGTCAACAAGCCCGGACGTGTAATATTTCAAGGGGTTAGAAGCTCGTAATGTAATACGTTTAAGGTGCAGTTTTGAATGGGAATGGAACGAGGAAAATAGGTTGACGAAACTAGCTTTTATATCGGATTTTATTGGTTGGAGAGATTTGTAGTACCTAGTAATACGTAGGGATTTATTATCTACAGGATAATAGTACATTAGGTACGATACAAGTGCGAAAAACATGAAATTCGAAAAGAGTGTCGATGTTTTCAAACACGACCGATAGGGAGTGTTTTAAATCGACACGAGTTACGAATTTCGTTTTTGCACGTGTCTCGTACGACGTTTTTTAGCACAGATGGCCCTCCGAAGTTTTGGACCCGACGTAAAATGACCCACTTCTCGCACTAGAGCCTAAAAAAGGCACCATCTGTACTAAAAAGAAACTTTTTGAAATTATGCCAACGGCTCCTTTTTACCACCGCACTGCTTACCATCCTAAGGGCAATCGTTTTCACACCCTGGGGCCTATTGCATATACATATATAATACAAGCAAAAGTCTCCTTCTAGTAAGAGACAGAAAAAAGACTTCCGCTTGTAATAGTAGTTGTAATGTGTTATGCAATAGGCCCCTGGTGGCTAAAGTGGGTATAAGAGGTAACCACAGTATAGTCGTCATCAGATACCGCTAAAATCGAAATTCGTAATTTTCGAGATTTTTTCTCTGTCGCTCACACGAAGGCGTCATTAGAGTGAGAGAGACAAATCCTCGAAATTCGTTTTTCGCGGTAGAGTCGCAGCATGTTTTTTTATTCGCGTTAATTTGGTCATTTCTTGGGACATTAAAAAGTTGATATATCGGCTTTTGATAAAGTCGAAAAAAAATCATTCATAATAAATGGTAAGTAGGAGAAAATAACAAAAGTTTATCACAGCTGATTGACGGTAAATGTCAAAATAAGTTAGAAAATAACATTACCCTTATGTTATGCAGATTGCAATATAAATGCTGTCTTCTGGCATTTTCACTTTTAGGGATACCCAATTAGCGTGACATTAAAAAACCTTTATTCGAAAATCGAAATTTGTAAATTTCGAGGATTTGTCTCTCTCGCTCTATCAATCACTCTATGTCACTCAATCGAAGGCGTAGTTAGAACTACGCCTTCGATTGAGTTGTTGAGTGACACAGAAAAATCATTGAAATTTACGAATTTCGATTTTCGCGGTAGTAGGACAGACCCCAACTTGGTGCCAACGGCATCGGCACCATCTCGGGGTTATACGAGTTCGATCAGAAAAAATATTAAAATCGCTTAACGAAACGGAGATATCGGGCAATATAGATACAAAAAAAAAAAATCCGTCGAATAGAGAACCTTTTTTTGAAGTCTGTTAAAAAGCTCCTCAACATTTAGCGCGCGAAATGACCGCACGCGGGTGCCAGTGATGCGCACAATATTCGCACCTAGATTTCGCGTATTCTACGAATTTAGAGTTTTTGCACCGCGCTAAAGAGAGCGGAAACATTATTATCGCCTTCTAATTTGAGGGCCGTATTCTGCCGAAACGTGGAGATTCTTTTAGAATAAGTAATACAATTTCGTGCCGTGTGGTGACGGCAGTAAGAATACATTTTTCACCACCCCAACTCCTCCTGCGGGTGTCGTAAGAGTCGACTAAGTGATTGAAGTGTCACTGACCATTCTACAAGATTGATGATGGGCAGTAGCGTCATGTCATCATAGTGGATACATTACTGCGATCGTCGATCCGCTTGCCCAGCGTGGCGATTATGGGCATTTACATTCTAATGCGTCTATACGCATAGTTAATAGGAGAGGCCTACGTCCAGCAGTGGACTATCATAGGCTGATGATGTGATGTGATATATTGTAGACGGTAGTCCGGATCGCTCAAAACTATGTGAACACGCATCTATCATTATGGCAGTAAAATAAAGGCGTGTTTAGATATTTTTGAACGAGGAGTTTCACAATGACGTCTTGGAGGTGAAACGCTACAGTGACCGGCTTATGGCCGTAAGTGTGCTTATTGAGGGGGGTGTGACCCACTTGATAAGTGCCTACGCGCCTCAGGTCGGTTGCAGCGACACTGATAAGGCGGCATTTTGGAACCGCCTCGGTGACGTGCTAAAGGCTGTCCCGTTGTCACAGGGAATCATTGTGGGTGGTGACCTGAACGGTCATGTGGGTGAAGAGTGCGAGGAGTTTGAGCGGGTTCACGGTGGTTTTGGGTATGGTAGTCGCAACGACGAGGGGGGAGAAATCCTCAGGACTTGTGCAGCTGCCGACCTGGCCATCGTGAACACGTTTTTCAAAAAGAAATCCGAACATCTCATCACCTACAAGAGCGGGGGGAAAGCGACCCAAATTGATTTCCTACTCACTAGGAGACACCATATCAGTCGTGTGGCCAACTGCAAAGTCATACCAGGTGAGAGTCTCACCGCCCAGCACCGTCTCCTTGTCATGGACCTCTGTGTAAAGCCCAAAGCTAAGCGCGCAGAACACTGTAGACGCCAGATTCGGTGGTGGCTGCTAGATGAAGCCAAATCCCAGACGTTCGCCACGGCTACCGTTCACAAGTGTGTCGGTGCCGATGGTGAATCAGTCCAAAAACACTGGGACCAGATTCAGGCAGCCATCACTGGGGCGGGTAGGGCAGTGCTTGGCGTGAGCAAGGGCGGACGCAAGTGTGACAGGGAGACGTGGTGGTGGAGCGACACGGTCCAGAGGGAGGTTAGGGTGAAGAAAGCCCTCTTTAAAAAGTGGCAAGCGTCCAGATCTTCTGAAGATCGCGACGCGTACAGGGCCGCGAAACGTGCCGCAAAGCGAGCTGTAGCCAGAGCCAGACGAGACCACCTACAACCGCTTTATGATAGGCTGGAATCGTCTGAGGGGCAGAAGTTCGTGTATAAGTTGGCACGTTCAAGGGTCAAAGCGGCACAAGACATCACTAAGTGCCGCTGCGTAAAAGACCATCGCGGCAACCTGTTATGCGAGGACCTCGCGGTGAAGGAGAGATGGCGCTCGTACTTCCACGAGCTACTGAATAAGCAGCATAAAGAGGTGCAGCCACCGGTCCTCCCTCCGAATCAAGGACTAGTGCCACCGGTAACGCCTAAGGAAGTTCTTAGTGCTCTTCGCCGCATGAAGAATCGAAAGGCAGTCGGATCCGATGGAGTCCCTATCGAGGCCTGGAAGGCGCTGGGGCCTCATGGTGTGGGCATCCTAACTAACCTTTTTAACCGGATACTCCTCACTGGCAAAATCCCGAGCCAATGGAGACTGAGTATTATTACTCCAGTCTTCAAAGGCAAGGGATCGGTGCAGGAGTGCGGTAACTACCGCGGTATAAAGGTCATGTCCCACACCATGAAGCTTCTTGAACGGATAGTCGACTCCCGGATCCGGCAGGAGTGTACTGTCTCGGAGTGTCAATATGGTTTTCGCCCCGGTCATGGGACCATGGACCCTGTTTTTGCCCTAAGGATCGTCATGGGGAAATACAGGACGAAGAATACGCCTCTGCATTGTTTATTCTTGGACATGCAAAAGGCCTTCGACTGTGTTCCTCGCGTGATGATCTGGTGGGCACTGCGGTCCAAAGGGGTGCCAGAAACCTATATTGATATTATTCGGGACATGTATCACGATTCCGACTCTGTGGTTCGGACTGCTGTTGGCGACACGAAACCCTTCCCGATCACCGTCGGGGTACACCAGGGTTCCGTCCTTAGTCCGTTTCTGTTCAGCGTGATACTGGACGTACTGTGCGTAGACATCCGGAATAACGTGCATGAGCAACCCCCGTGGCTGCTCATGTACGCCGATGATATCGCGCTGGTAGATTCGGACAGAGGACGGTTGGTGAGACGCGTGAACGATTGGAAGGGGTCGCTTGAGAACGGCGGTCTGAAGCTAAATGTGGCGAAGACTGAGTACCTGACCTGCAATACAGAGGATCCCACATCCGTCCGCATAGGCGAAGATGAGGTCGAGCGGACGGACCAGTTTAGATACCTGGGATCTGTACTTCACGCGTCCGGGGAAATCGATTACGACGTCAAAGCCCGTATTGCAGCCGCCTGGGCTAAGTGGCGTGAGGTGACTGGTGTCATTTGTGACCCTAAAATGCCGGTTAAGCTGAAAGGACAGGTCTATAAATCCATCATTAGGCCTGTCCTCTTGTATGGCAGCGAAGCGTGGCCTGTGCTTGAGCGACACAAGCAGGAGCTGCGTGTCACGGAGATGAACATGCTGCGGTGGATGTGTGGCGTTACGCGGAAAGACCGCATTAGGAACTCCCGCATCCGCGGCAGCCTTCATGTCCGTGACATAGCAGATAAGCTGCAAGAGTGTCGTTTGCGCTGGTACGGCCACGTTTTACGACGACCGGCTAACTACGTGGGGAACAAATGTCTTGCCATGCCGCCGCCGCCAGGACCCGGTAGAAGGGGTAGACCCAAGAAGGGCTGGCTTGACGTCGTACGGGATGACATGCGTGCCAATGGTCTCACACAAAAGGATGCGGAAGACCGTGCGAAGTGGAGGAGGAAGAGCCGGAAAGCGGACCCCGGGCTTCGAGGCGCAGGCCCCGAACGCAACCGGGAACTACGCTAGGATGATGATGAGATATTTTTGAACGCTCCAAACGCTACGATATATCTGATGGCGATTGTACCGTGCAGTAATAAAAATGATCATTATTACGGTACGCGTACGGAATTACGGATATTGAATTAGGTCTGAATCACAAAAGTCACAAAAAGGTAAAAAAAAACTAATTCGCGCAAAAAACGACGCGTCATCTCGTTTGCAGTAACTTCTGTTTCGACTGTTTTAAATGAACGTTATTGCAACGGAAAAAGGTCGAATTTATACGTTGTAGTTATAGTTCCGTGAATTTAGCTTCCGTGATGCAAAATGTGGCTAATATATCGATCTTTAGTTTGACCTTGAAAGACTGTACGGATCTAACCACATAATATAGGCTTTTTATAAATAAAGTCTAGTTGGTAGTGACCCTGCCTACGAAGATAGAGGTTCTGGGATCGAATCCCCGCCAGGGCTGATAAATTTGTGTGCTTACGACTAATATTCTGCCCTCCTAAATATAAACGCAGTAACTAGTTTTGAAATGTCAATCAATTGTTTACTTGGGTGAATCAACTTTCTTCTGTCTGTTATTACCATGGTTACGGTCGCCTGAGTCACGCTGGTTTTTTGCATAATTATGATACTTAAACTATGCAAATATGCATTTTTCTGGTGTTAATATAGGACGTTGTGCATTAAGGGAGGTAAGTATGGAATTACTAACGAGAGTGTTAGAAGCCCGACGCCGTTCGGCGGAGGGCTTTTATGACTCGAGTTAGTATTCCGCTTACCTACCGTCATGCATACAATGTTTTTCATCACACTTGCCGACAAAAAAATAAGTTTTAAGACATAATATTATTAAATGACGTACTGACATTTCTATTACTCCCTTAGCGAATATCATTTTTCTATTAGGTACTCCCGCTACGCGCGCAAGCAATGGCGCGCTTAGACAGCAAGTGTGATGAAAAAGGCTTTCCTTGATAGGCCATCTACAAACATGGACTGTATTGCATGTTTGCATAAATTAAGTAGCATAATTTTGCATAAAACCAGCGTGACTCGGGCGACCATAACCATGGCAATAAAAGACAGAAAAAAGTTGATTCTCCCACTTTATTCAACTGCAAATGATGTTTTAGGATTAATATCTTAACGTGTCTACGTGTAACGTGTAACTATTACTGCGTTTATGCTTAGGAGGACAGTATTATTTTCTTGGTCATAATTCTGTTCTATATATTTATGTGTCTATTGTATGTTCATACCTTAGGTACCCATAACACAAGCTTCGATTCGATTGGGCTTACCGTGCCGTGGTACAGTCAAAGACAAAATAAGGTGCACTGTAATTCTGTGTAATAAGAACGTCGTAACATATTTATGACTTTTATGAGCGGATTCCTTCGATACTTATTTTTGCACTTGACAGTTCGATTTGTGTAAATGTAAAAAAAAAAAAAAATTAAAATTTAAGACTGTTTATTTCTGAGACAAGTGCTTATTTCTATTTTAACATTGATTGCAAAATGGCCTATGGTATTTTATTTATGTCTCGTCTAATACCGTTTTCATTCACGTAAATAAATTAATAAAAACTCGTAATCCGAGCATAATAACTTCATTAATATAAACAACGTGGCATTCATGTTTTTGCCGACAGCCCGAGTCCAATGGAATTAAAAAAACAACAATAGAAATTCCCGCGCTTTCTGATGTCAAACCGGTGCGTTCTTAATACGGACGCGTTTGAAAAAAGAACGTCAAGCGTGAGTCGGACTTACTGTTCGAAGGGTCTGGGTGCTTAGGAGCATTCCATGAAAACGTGTCGTAAGCGACACTGTATTTTCAATACTTTTTAAAAAAATTATTAGTAAGCTGAGTTACGGTACAATAATAACATATCTAAGCTTTTAGATTGGCATTGTTTCCTAGCATCTGGCATATTTTATTAGGGTAGCTACCATAGTGAGTCGTAAGCGACAAAAAGTAGATGTTTTCATGGAATGCTCCATGATAAAACATCTACTAAAGACAAGTTGCCAATCGCTAACGCTTAATCGTCCATCGTAAACGAAAGGCAGCTAACTGTCTTTGACACACTAATATGAAAGAGTGTAAGAGAGGGAAAATTACGATAGGTACGCTACTAAGCGTTAGCAATTGGCAACTTGGCTAAGCATCCTGTAGGTACTCGGAAAGAATGAATAAGAATGAGTAAGCCCATTTCAAATAAAAAAATAAATAATAAAAAAATAAAGGCCAAGCCGTACGTCGCGTGCGCGTTGTAGCGTATGTAAATGTCATATTAGATGGCAAACCGCTTGCGTGACGTGCACGTGCGCGTGACGTGCAAGCGGTGTACCATCTACTATAGCATTTCATACCTTACAACGTGTACGCCACGCAACACGCACGTGCACGTGCTGTGCAAGCATTTGGTGTGGCTCAGCCCTAAAAATATGTATAAGGGTGCGACTCTACTGACGCGGAGCGAAGCGGAGATGTGTAAAATTGACCAATTACATTCTCCAAATTCAAAATTCGAGACACTGTTACATATCAAAGAAAAAATACCGAAGTTTATCAGTGGTTGAAGCATCAGCCGGCAAAGCTGAGGATGTGGGTTCGAATCCCACTTCCAGTCCAGTGTTGGTATACTTCGAACTTCGGTATGTCTTCTTTGGTATATGACATCTAATATTGAAATTGATATACCAATGTAGGTACATAACATAGTATTAATGTTACTTCAAAATGCAAGTCGAAAAAATAATTATTAAAATTTATTTATTTGAGTTATGCCACAAAAAATCTGTAATAGTACATTACGACACAAGTGCGAAAAACAGGAAATCCGAAACGAGTGGTGATGTTTTAAAACACGACCGAAGAGAGTGTTTTAAATCGACACGAGTTACGAATTTCCTTTTTGCATGTGTCTCGTATGACGTTTTTTAGTACAGATGGCCCTCCGAAGTTTTGGACCTGACTTAAAATGAGCCACTTCTCGCATTAGAGCCTAAAAAAGGCACCATCTGTACTAAAAATATAATTAAACCCTTAACCAAACTCGGCCAACTAGGTAAATAGAAAATTTGAATTTGCTGCCATATTATGTTACTGTCAAGCTGGATGGCTAAAGTATTGATGTAATTGTCTCCGGTCAAACGGAATCCTAAATACTAAATATCAACTTATATGACACCGAAAGGGTATAAGAAGAATAGAAAGAATCCATTTTAAACTTTAAACCTAATACGTTGAGGTAATTTGGAAGGATTTTAGCTGTGCAACATTGTCAAATGTAAAATGGCAAAAAATTGTATCGGTAACATTTTCGTTGAAGGTTAAACGGTTTTGAAGTACTTTCCCCAAAACTCAGTGGTGATATGAAATTAAGGTAGTAATATTGCTCTGAAGTGTCTTATAGTTTCTTACTTATTTACCTATAGGTATTATACAGGGTGTTTTTTTTTCGACCGTTCAAATTCTACGTAGTGAATGTGTAGGTCATACTCACCAACTTTTACTATGGGGACAAAGTCGAAATCGCGAAAAAAAAATCAGCTGTTTCATACAAATTGGCGGCATTACGCCGGCCGAAATGTATGAAACAGCTGATTTTTTTTTCGCGATTTTGACTCTGTCCCCATAGTTAAAGTTGGTCAGTATGACCTACACATTCACTACGTAGAATTTGAACGGTCGAAAAAAAAACACCCTGTATTATACACCATGTTTTTATTGATTTTTTTTTCGTTTTCATATATAATCATTGAAATGGCAAGCGTGAGAGAACCTTAAGAATAAGATCTCAGGTGACTGACGGCACATGTCAAAATAAGTAATATTAGGATGTAATAAAGGTTGCAATATGCTTGTTCAGTCATTAAACTTATTTTTTTAATAACTCAATAACAGTAAGAGTTAAGACACTAGTTTCTTAGAGAAATTGATTATTTTTGACCTGAATAAGCTTCCCTTTAATTTAACGGAAATCAATTAAAACACGGTGTATATCTTTGCTAAGGACCCACAACATAAGCAATATAAATAAATAAATATCTTGGGACATCTTACACAAATCGACCTAGTTCTACGGTAAGCTCAATTACGGCTCTGTAATGTGGGTACCAGGCGATGATTTAAATAATACATACATAAATAGATACATATAGATCAGATAGTTAGCTTAGCCTCGACCAAGAAATAAATATTTGTGATAAATAAATACGCAAAGGGAATGAAGTGTCACTGACCATTATTTGATAAAAGATTGATGATGGGCACCAGCGTCATCATAGTGGACACATTACTACGATCGCCAATCCGCTTGCCCAGCGTGACGATTAGGTATTTTCCTCCTAATGCGTTTATACGCATAGTTAATAGAAGAGGCCTACGTCCAGCAGTGGACTATTATAGGCTGATGATAATGATGAAATACACAAACAATGCCCTCGCCAGAATTCGAACCTGGAACCTCCAGCTTCGTAGGCAGTGTCACTTTCTCCATAGAAAAATTAACGGTTATTTGCCTTCTTTGGTATATACATTCTAAATTATTGAAGTAATTCAAAAATACGATGTTTTGAATTTCGCTATGACATTTTATTTATTATTTAAAAATCACCTTTCTACTTCCGTCAAAAAATACTTCAGTAAATTATTCATCAAACAAGATTAATTTTCGTTCAAGTAAATCCTGACCGAATACGAAGCAATTAATATTATTATGACAGCGAGTGTCCATTATGACACGGCCACGGAAATAAGTGCCATAAAATGACATGTGCTCTGTGTCACGTGTCTAAGGTAGAAGAGGATAGCGTACTTCTCTTAAGGTGCATACGTACAAACGAGCATTCGCTCATTCTATCCCCCACTCTACGAAATCAACGAATTTCGACGAATCACGTTTTGTGTACCGAACGAATTTTGTAGAGTAGGGTGAATCAACTTTTTCCTGTCTGTTATTGTCATGGTACGGTCGCTTGAGTCACGCTGGTTTTATGCAAAATCATACTAGGTACTTAATTTATGCAAACATGCATTGCATTGCATATAGTCCATGTTTGTGGATGGTCCAGTTTGCATAGTTTAAGTAGGTATCATAATTAATATAATTATGCATAAAACCGGTGTGACTCAGGCGACCGTAACCATGACAATAACAGACAGAAAAAAGTTCATTCACCCGGGATAAAATGAGCGAATGCTTGTTTGGTCTAAATGCACCTCTACATTTGCATTCAAATAAAACGGTCTGATGGAATTTTACATAGAAAACACTGCAAAAATACTGATTTCAAATATAAAAAATATAGATATATCCCCTTATTCATAAACGCCTCCTAACTTAGCAAACCGCTAAGTATTGTTTGTCCCTTTCGGTTTCATCAATATGTCTATAAGAATGAAAGGGACAAACAATACTTAGCGGCTTGCTAACTTAGAAGACGTTAATGAATAACGGGGTTATAGCTTACCTAAGTAAAATAGTTTTTAACATCCAATCCAAAAAACAAGTAGGTAACTTTATTGGTGGATAACTCCTTATATTATATCATCATCATTTATTTAAGAGCTTTGCTCTTGTCGGTGGAGTAATTTCCATTCTATTCTATTCTCTGCCTTTTCCTTCAGCTCTCTATACGTTTCAACTTCTATAGTTTCCTTCTATTGCTCCATGTAGGCTCTCCGTGGTTTTCCTCTTTTTCTTTCATATAAATCAAGCAAGTCATGATAATAAGCTGTAGGTACATTATTAGTGTTTTTTTTACGTTGTAATTTTTTATCTTTACAATCAAGCTTAAAACCAAATTTAGTTTGTTTTACATTGCATGTGCTCAAAAAGTGCGTTTTAAACATAACATTAAAAAACCTCATTCCCGCGGTATGCTGTAACTTGAACCATTATGACGTCAATTAATCAATAATAATGAGTTACGAGCATCTTAATTGTTTTAATTATCATTGTTATGGATGGTAAAATATCGTAAAATATTATGACGATCAGTTCCCGAATTTAGATTTACAGTAAAAAAAGAATTAATAGGTTTGAATGGTTCGTCGTGTGGCTAATATACGGCCACATTTCAAAATCGATTTTTATAGAGAATGAGGCCGTATTGCAGAAAAATATTGTCACTTTTACCGCACAATTATATTTTACATATTGTGCCCGTCCCGTACAGTCTGGCAAAAAAGAGTAGAAATTAAAAATTAGCAACATCGTAGTGTCGTCCCTTTCAAATCAATATGCTTGAGAAAACGGGACGACACTACAATGTTGCCACTTTTTAATTTCTACTCTTTTTTGCCAGACTGTAGGTATAGCAAGCTCACGACGAAATATGTATATTATTGATTGATAAGCACCGTGTTTTTATTGATTTCCGTTAAAATGGACAGGTTACTTGGGACAATAATAGAAGTTTCCTGGTATAAATATCGGCTTTTGTTAAATTCCTAATTTTTTTTAATTTTTTTTTGCGGCGGGAGGGTGGGAAAATTAATTGCATGCATAAAATACGCAAGTAATTATAGCTGGTTACACCAATTAACTACACGTTCTGTATCGCGGTAGAGCATAGTAATATTGTTCATCCTTTAGGTACTACTGTGTGGCAAAAAGTTGATTCCCCAAATATCACATTCCGTACAATTTTTCCTAAATTATCGTTTCCTGAAAAATTCAAGTGCCAAAATGATTTATTGCAATATTTTTAATACAAAAAACTTTTTATGGCAAGAAATTGTTTCCCAAATAATATAAATGGCCTAATTTTATTTTACCAAATATTATTTAGTCGGATATAATCGTTTGGCATAACGTCTCTTCCCCAGACACCACTTTAAAAAATCGTCGTGATTTTCATTAGATAAATGTGTCTGTTTGTATTTTTTCATTTCAACAAATAAAATGTTTCGCCGAATTAGATGCGGATGGCTCAGGACCGAACATTGAGGCAATCGCTGAGGGAGGAATATGTCCAGCGGTGAACGTCTGAAATGATAATGAAATTCGTCACCAAAACCTATTGTAACAAGTCAATCTATATACAAATTACCTTCAGATTCTTTAAACGTTCGTTCATAAAGCTAATAGTATCGTAATATACATTATTATCATGTATTTGTACTGTTTTATGCGGAACGATCCATATTTGGATCGTGGAGGCGGGCTAAATAGTGATATAGATGTAAAACAGCTGTTTCCTGCTGTTCTCTGACCTTAACATTGCCTTAAAAATGACCACAAAGCTGAGAGCAGGATGCTTAGCCAAGTTGCCAATCGCTAACGCTTAGTAGCGTATTTATCGTAGTTTTCCCTCTCTGTCATTCTTTCATATTAGTGCGACAAAGACAGTTAGCTGCCTTTCGTTTACGATTGACGATTAAGCGTTAGCGGTTGGCAACTTGTCTAAGCACCCAGATCAAAAAAAGTGGCGTAAGATGACGTGGAATCTTTATATGTATATCTGCCTAAAGGCCGGGCCACACCAAATGCATGTGCATTACGTGCATGTTTGCATAACGAGCGTGTTGTAGTGTATGTAAAAGCCATAGTAGATGGCACACCATTTTGCTGGACACGCGCGCGTGCACGCCACGCAAGCGGTGTACCATCTAATATGACATTTGCATACGTTACAACACACAAGCCACGCACATGTATCAGGTATGGCTTGACCTTTAGCATCCTTATGGTAAGCGAGAAAGTGCGACTTTTAAGAGTTCCGTAGTAAGGGTTCCTTATAGTTTCGCCATGTCCGTCTGTCTGTCCGGTCGTTAGTACCTACTAGATTGCAATTTGGTAGGTATGTATACATAATAAATGAACCAATCAACTTTTCGATCGACACATTTTGTCTCTTAACGCAGGTGATAATTTCATCAAGTTTGCTAGAAAAAATACTTATAAATTGTGCATGCGTTACGCCCCACACAAGTTCACATCGAGACATTTAGGTTCCAACTGTTTTTCATTGTAAATATGTGTATAGTATTAATTGGCGTACATTTGTAAGTTCATGAAAAGTAACGCAGCAGACAGAAAATATGTCGATCGAAAAGTTGATTGGCCCAAATATTAATTACACCAACAAAGTGGTAGAATAAAATATTTAAAAAATAACGTGCCCCGTACGTATCCTTTATAAAGCCGCGTTTTCAGTTAGTGTTCTGAGCGAGCATTCGTTCGTTCTTGGAGATATTTAAAAAGGATTTCACATAGCAAAATGTTCGCTCGTCAGCCCACGAACAAGTGAATGCTCGCTAAGTGAAAACGAGGCTTGAAGATGCATTTAGACCAAACGAGAATTCGCTCATTCTATCCCCCACTGTACAAAATTCGTTCGTTACACAAAACGTGATTCGTACAAATTCGTTGATTTCGTAGAGTGGGGGATAGAATAGCGAATGCTCGTTTGGTCTAAATGCACCGTAATACTTATATATTAACCCTTAACCAGGTTGTGGTCTCATAGCGACCACTTAGCAAAAGATTTTTTTCTGACGAGCAAACCGCTTGTAGCGGCCAGTAAATGTCATTGACGTATAGCCTATGAACTGACAGATCTCTGAACGCACCCAAAATCGATGTGTCAGAACAAATTTCTTTGACGTTTTAGTTGTCAAATTCAAAAACCGAAAAAGTGGCAGATTTTGTGTGTTGCTCCAGATAAATACTATTATCGTGTCGAAAAAAATTACGGTAAGTGCTATGTGTTGATTTATTTTGGTAGTATATAAGGTAATGTAAGTGTAGTATGTCATAAATGGTCACAGTAATAGTTTTTTACTTAAAATTTTTGCTCTTAAAGTTTGTGGGCCCTATATGAGCTCTGCCCGTTTCGGTTTGGTACAAGTGGTTTGTATGTGACCACTGCCCGGCTGGGCATTTATGTGAAATTTAAGGGTAAGTTCAATACTGTACACTATGTAGGTCCACCCACTAAACATCTCAAGACTTTCTGTAAGTATATAATTATAAGTTAGTTTTGAAGCGGATTTTGCTAAATGGTGCTTGAATATAAAAATAAATATCCTTTTTTCTTACTTTTATTGCGGTCTTATTGTGTCCATTACATAACAACTACCCCTTAAAACTTCAATGTATCGCCAGCAGGGCAGTGGCCACATACGGAACACGTGGACCTCCTGGTGACGGGCACAGGGCGTATATTGACCACCGGGTTTTTTTTTGGAAATAATGTTTCTAAAAAAAAAACAAGAAATTAGTTTTTTATTGACGCTATTATCTACCGAAATCAGGATACGAAAGTGAAAAAATCGCCAGGCCTGTTTAAGGGTTAAGGCAAAATAAAAAAGCGTCCTCACTTTATAGTGGGGACGCTTTTTTATTTTGCTGTAATCCTATAGTGTGAGGTATCGTTGTATAACTTGCTAGACAGACCTACAAAAATGATAGCCAACCTAGTGCTCATCATCCTCATCATCAGCCTATGATAGTCTACTGCTGGACGTAGGCCTCTCCGATTAACTATGCGTATAGACGCATTAGGAGGTAAATGCCCATAATCGCCACGCTAGGCAAGCGGATTGGCGATCGCAGTAATGTGTCCACTATGATGACGCTGCTGTCCATCATCAATCTTGTACTCGTAGAATGGTCAGTGACACTTCAATCCCTTAGTCGACTCTTACGACACCCGCAGGAGGAGTTGGGGTGGCGACAAATGTATTCTTACTGTCACCACACGGCATACGACGACGACGATGATTTTTTTATTTTGCTATAATCCTATAGTGTACCTAAGGTATCGTTGAATAGCTTGCTAGACAGACCTACGAAAATGTTCTCCAACCTAGTGCTCAACAATGTATAAAATAATCTGTAAACTAGTTTTACGCCTGTAACCTCGACTAATGTTGGTGCCAGTCCAAATGTTTATGAGGCCAGTGCCCGAGTCGGGGTAGTAAAGATTTTTCTTCCAGGAAACGACAGATTTAGAACACCTACTTTGTTGTTAAGATTTTTAGGTTTCTAAAATGGAGCTTTATTGTAAGTGGCCATAGATGTCACGTGACGTAGAGTAGAGTGGGTTGATTCGTACAGTGATCAGGGTGCTTAGACAAGTTGCCAATCGCTAACGTTTAATCGTCAATCGTAAACGAAAGGCAGCTAACTGTCTTTGTCGCACTAATATGTAAGAGTGACAGAGAGGAAAAACTACGATACGCTACTAAGCGTTAGCGATTGGCGACTTGGCTAAGCATCCAAATCTCTGCTATTCGACATGAGAATATGGTTCATATTTTTATGTATAAGGGACACTAATATGTATAACTCACCGCCGAGAAGAGATCGAAATATCGTAGCTAGTTTCGTCGAAAGAAATTAAAATGTCTTTTTGACACTTCAAAGTAATTATGATGTAATTATGTAATTATGAGGGTCATTTTTAAAGTTATTTCAGAAAGCTTTGCTCAGTTATGAACGTAATTAAATGTACTTCATAGGCTAATTTTTGAAATACGAATGAAATGGTTCATTTTATGGTCTAAGTTATTTTGATTTTTTGTTTCAACTTTTTTAGGTTTTTGGGTACAGCCAAGAATGTATGATAATCGTTACTGTTTGAATAAAACCCAATATTTTCTATTGAGAGATTTTTTTATTTCCGAATGAAGTCGTCGGTATATGAAAAAACAGTTGTAAATAAATACAGGCAGTTGAGAACAAAACTTTTTAATAGGTACTATGATAAAAAAATACTGTGCACGAAGGTACTCCACGGTAGGTACACTCGGGTAAGACCGGACTATTTTTCGGTGATTTGGAAGGAAATCACAAAAAAAAACATAAATTTATTGTCACGAACTTTTACCTGCAGATGTGTAATGTACGCAATAAAAACGAAATCAAGCTTTCAATATAAATTTACTTGATGCCGCTCAACCGAATAGCTTAGGAGTAATCGACACTCAAACTTGCACAATTTTTTTTCAAACACCTAACCGATAACCTCCTTTCCTTAAAATCGGACTAGTACCTAATTTCAATTCTAAAGTAAGGAGATTAAGGTAGACATAGCTTCCTATTAAAAGATCGGATCTCCAAAATTCTCGAAAAAAATCACTTTTTTTTTAAACGTTCGTAGCTCACTACTGAGGCTGAGCGGTTGCTGCATACTAGCGAGAGGGGCGGGGTGAAATGGCGTCACGTATAATATTGCCAGTGATGAAAAAATATTACTGTTTTAGTAGTTATTGCGGTCATCTGATCTTACATTAGATCCGATCTTAGCCGAGTGTACCTTAAATATGGGGCGCTTTCGTACAATTTTAATTTTTTGGGGAATAGCCTGACGTTGTTACCCGACTTTGAATCTCTATATTATCTCTACGCCGAACTACTCGTATTATTAAAGCCAGATAAACTAGCTATCGAGCAGCATTGATTTTATTTTAAAATTGCATGTTTTTTTTTTGATGATGACCTCTCCGTGCCGTGTTGTGACGGCAGTAAGAATACATTTGTCACCACCCCTACTCCTCCTGCGGGTGTCGTAAGAGTGGACTAAGGGATTGAAGTGTCACTGACCATTATTTGATAAAAGATTGATGATGGACAGCATCGTCATCATAGTGGACACAAAACTGCGATCGCCAATCCGCTTGTCCAGCGTAGCATTTACCTCCTACTGCGTCTATACGCACAGTTAATAGGAGAGGCCTACAGAGGTGATAATAATGATGGTGCCCCCTCGTGACTATATAACTGCATCCTTTACGGAATACAGCTATTCCTATTACCATTTTTCAGCGCTTTTCACTTGTTTTTAACGGCCGGCTGTCATGAGCTCAAGATCACATCCTTGCAACATCCTCATTATGACCCCCCAAAATACGCGGACCCCCACTTTGTTGAGTTCAGCTTTGGATGGGGGATCAAGGTATGCTGGCGTAGTTAGTGCGGGCAAATTTGAACTTCCCTGCAGGAACTACCGTTTGACACAGTTTTGAGGTTTTCTGGAGGGAACTGTGTGGGTGAAATGTTTCGTTGTAGATACACTATAAATAGGTGCGAAGAACGTAGATTGTAATTGCAATCCTGCATTACGTTCATTAAATCTGTCTGTTTTATGTACCTTTTAAATAAAATAATAAAAAAAAAATTACTCTTCCTATTATATAACAATGCTAATTTTAACCTTTTACATACAGGGTGTTTGGGATAACGATGTAGGAATTTCTGGAGATGGTAAAGGAGACTAATTGGAAGAGTTTGAACCCTTTGAAAGTTTTTTTTAAATCACGTTTTTCAAAATGTTTAGTTTTATACCAAAAACTTACTTAAAAACTTAAATTTAAAACAAAATATGCAATAAATAGCATTGATTTTTTTATAATTAACATAAAAATTAGTTAACTAATAAATAAAAAAAAATTGAACTTCCACTTGCCACACACAACATTTTTTTAAAATAATTTTTCTAGTTAATCATTATTGATTTCTAACAGTAAATTAAACTTTATAGGCCTGTGAAAAAGAAAGTAATCGGGATATGAGTCTTCCTATTCGTGTAAAACCATGCTTGATTTTCTAGGTTTTGATTACAAAAAAAGTACAACAAAATAGCAATTAGTTTAAAAGTTATCGTCGATCAATTGTTGAACACCGTCACCAAACAAAATAAGTTTCTTGTAGTAAGTAGGCAAGTGTGAGTTCAATTTTTTTTATGGACTAAGATAAATAGGGTTCAAACTCTTCTAATTAGTCTCATTTACCACCTCCAGAAATTCCTACATCTTCCCTCTACCCTGTATATCTTTACATCATACATTTCTCAAAATTCATTACATCTATATAATTATTCTGAGTATTAGAGATCTCTAGTTAATGTACTATATCTGTATGTAAGGTAACGTGGGGTAAGATGGAACGCTTTTTTTAATGGGGTAAGACAAAAAGTCGTCCTTCTGGCACAGCGTATGCGCATACAGATAGCTTTTTGTCTTACCCCATTAAGAAAAGCGTTCCATCTTACCCCACCTTACCTTATATTAAATCAAATTTATTTTTCGTTTTTAATTAATGCATGTTAGCTGTAAGATGTTACAAAACTGTTATTTGAAAAAACAAGTCCCCCTGAGTTTCTTGCCGGATTGTTCTCAGGCAGTAGTGTAGGGTTAGAACCGGAAGTAGCTTTTTTTTCTCTCATTCGCTATTAGGTTAACGATTCAAAAGCGCTCGTTGCTGGGCCTAATTGAATAAAGAATATTTTGATTTGATTCGATAGGCTGATATTTTATTCTTAGTTCACTTGTACTTGTCGCATGTCTTAGTACAACTTGTAATATAGGACGGATTTCCGATTCGATAAAAAAAAATGTGGCAATTTCTTTGATATTTCCGCGTAACTACTAACTTAATAGAATGATTTGGTCCATCCATGACATGCTCCCAAACCGCAGACTGTTGTCGACGGTGCTTGATATCGGCTTTGTGCTCCTTCACCCTAGTAATGATATTATATTCCTCTTTGTCTGCCCAACATATGAAAGCCCACATTCACAGTCCAGCTTGTACACTTCTGCATTCAGAAAAGGTACAACAACTTTTGTACTTAGCATACCTGGGATAACTGGGGGCAAGTTATAGAGATTTGATATCGATTAAAAAGATGTCGATATAATTATAATAAAATATGAGCTTATTGAACATTCTCGATTACAGTACAGAGGTTCAATGTCATATCTGATATCGGGCCTCTTGTATGCAGATGTCATTTTAGTCAAAATGACAATTTAAATATTGATATTTTAATATTAATTGTATATTTTGAAAACTATTTTAAAATAAACGCGTAACTACCCGTTTAAAATTATTTTTTATTTCAATTGAAGAGTAAGTACCTAATACTTATTTATTCCGAATAACATTTTGATGTTGTCATTTACAGTAACATCGATAATATTTTTAGTCGATAAAATATTTTGCTACATCACTTTCGTATAAATGCCCCGAGTTATCCCAGGTATGGTACTTAGGCGACATAAAAACGGTGAATAAAGTAGCTCTTGTCCTCAGCATCACTAATTTTGAGGCTATATTGGTTAGAATAGGATTATTCTCGATTAAAATTAATTATTATTAAGCTATATCATTAGGTGCTCGTTGACGTGTTTGACATTTATTCAGATATCCAGCCTCTCGTCTCGCGTTCAATTATCTGTCAAAGGAACAATGGATATTATCCTAATGATCTTTTTAGGAATCTTGTTACACACTACGACACGACTACTTTACGGCAAATTTTATACCTAGTCCCAATTTTATGTTTTTATACCAAAGGATTTACTTCCATGACGTATAAATTAAACTTAGTCTTCTTGTTAAACCGTGTGATGACGGCAGTAAGAATACATTTATTACCTCTCCAACTCCTCCTGTGGGTGTCGTAAGAGTCGACTAAGGGAGTGAAGTGTCACTGACCACTATTTGATAAAAGATTGATGATGGGCAGGAGCGTCATCATAGTGGACACATTACTGCGATCGCCAATCCGCTTGCCCAGCGTGGCGCATAATTATACGCATAGTTAATAGGAGAGGCCTACGTCCAGCAGTGGACTATCATAGGCTGATGATGAGTCTTCTTGTTAGGTAAATGGGTGAATCAACTTGTTTCTGTCTGTTATTGCCATGATTACGGTCACCTGAGTCACAGTGGTTTTCTGCAAAAGTATGCTACGTAATTGCTGATTTATTAAAGTTTTGCAATACATTTTATGTAGATGACAAACAAACATACGGCCCGTCCGATGGTAACCGGCAACCGTAGCCTATGGATGCTGGGATTAGGAGAAAAAGTATTTTTTTACAATCGCACCTGTCACCATAGTGCAATAGGTTACAATGTCGTCACTCGTGTGACATTTATTCAGTAGCCCTGCCATGAGTTGCCGCTACGTTATTAAGGCAGACTTAGGGTCTATCCAAATCTATTGACTCGAATTCGCCTAAATCTATTTTTGAAAAACTTTATTAGTACGCAATAAGAGGGAAAGTGCAGCGGAAGTGGAGATGGATCGGGCATACTCTTCAAAGAGGAGCAACGAACCTCGCTTTGAGTGGAGGCCTCAAGGCGGAAAACGAGCTCGTGGTCGCCCTGTACACACGTGGAAAAGAAGCGTGGAGAGCGAATTGCGAGCCGCAGGTCTGACCTGGAGCGAAGCCAAGAAGGTTGCTCAAGATAGGAAAGCGTGGAAGGATCTTGTGGAGGCCCTATGCACCTCCGGGGTGCCCTAGGAATTACAACAACAACAACAATAAGAGGGAAATTCGGATGACATCGTTCGACGGTGTTACGACGCGATTTGCCTTAAAAATGCGAAAGCGTCGATAGGTTTGGGAAAACCCTTACTTTCTATCCGGCTCGCTTGCACCAATACGAGTATGAGCAGGATGGATAGAAAGTAACGCGCGTTAATAACGTAGCAGCAGCTCATGGTACGGCTATACATAGATAACCATCAACGAAGCTAACTAAAAACAATTGTATGCCCATCATAAATCTCTCAAAATTCATTCATCATCATCATCATCATCAACCTATGTTAGTCCACTGCTGGACGTAGGCCTCTCCTATTAACTATGCATTATAGACGCATTAGGAGGTAAATGCCCATAATCGCCACGCTGGGCAAGCGGATTGCCGTTCGCAGTAATGTGTCCACTATGATGACGCTGCTGCCCATCATCAATCTTGTAAAATGGTCTGTGACATTTCAACCCTTAGTCGACTCTTACAACACCCGCAGGAGGAGTTGGGGTGGTGACAAATGTATTCTTACTGCCGTCACCACACGGCAAAATTCATTACATTTATATAATTATTCTGACTATTCAAAGACTATATCTGTATTTATATTAAATCTAATTTATGTTTTGTTTTTATTTAATGCATGTTAGCTGTAAGATGTTACAAAACTATTATTTGAAAAAAAAAGTCCCGCTGAGTTTCTTGCCGGATTCTTCTCAGGCAGTGGTGTATGGTTAGAACCGGAAGTAGCTTTTTTTTCTCATTCGTTATTTAGTTTAACGATTCAAAAGCGCTCGTTGCTGGGCCTAATTGAATAAAGAATATTTTGATTTTGACTTTGAAGTATTGCCTCTCTTCTTGCACTTGTAAATTCGAACGTAAGTGTAACAGGGAGGCAACACGTCGATGATGGTTCGTGGTACGGCTACAGATGCCCCGTATCGATCCCTGTTACACTTACGTACCAATTCACGAGTGCGAGAGAGAGGCAACACTTCGTTCATGGTAAGCTACAGATCCCGAAAACGTCGACTCGTTCAATTAGCAGTCGCCGGAACAATGGGTATCACTGTTATGACATTTAGGGGATTTAGCGATACGGCACGGATACGACTACTTCACGATTTATATTTAGGTCAGTTTTACAAAAAAAATATTGTTCTTTATTTTGAAAAAAGTATAATTTATATACATAAATTAAATCTAACTAACTTAACTTATGTCTAGGATTGGTTTAACTTCTTATTTTTATTATTGAAAATTGATAACAGGAACTTTATTAAACGATATAAATTATACAAATAAAAGCTATTCGTGGATTAAATTTTACCATATTAGATTTTGTTGTTACAATACACATTGATGACTGGTTTTATTAATTAATTTATCAATAGGTGGTAAAAGGGTGAATATCTAAGCGTTTCAACCGCCTAATTTTGGTGGCATAATTTTTGCCGAAGTCTATTCGTTACAATGTGCTATTTTGTCATTTGAAGGAGGCACGGTATCTTATA
This sequence comes from Thaumatotibia leucotreta, assembly GCA_025490895.1. Classification (NCBI taxonomy): domain Eukaryota; kingdom Metazoa; phylum Arthropoda; class Insecta; order Lepidoptera; family Tortricidae; genus Thaumatotibia; species Thaumatotibia leucotreta. The sequence continues at coordinate 78,967 of JALPQI010002341.1, forward strand.
CAAATGACGAAGTATAACATTGAGACGTTTAGAAAGTTCGGCAAAAATGATGCTATCAAAATTAGGCGGTTGAAACGCTCAGATATTCACCAAAAAAATGAATTAAAATATCGGAGTAGGGTCAACCGTCTATCAGGAAAGTCCGTCTACCAACTGGTTTCCGACCCTAATTGAGCAGTATAAGATGCATATGACGGACTTTCCTTCAAAATAAAATATGCAGGACTTAGCCGTACTGACCTTACATCAATTTTTTTTTCAGTTTTTGATGTCCTATGCCGAAATTCTTTTTTTGTTTTTCTTGCAATATGCATTTTCGTATATCCCTATAGGGTCTATATAATATACCAAAATTGCAGCTTTGCAACACGACTTGTGATTTGTATGAAAACTTATATAGATGGCGGGCCTCCTGCCTTTTGAATTCTGTGTTTTTATTTTCAGTCACAAAGTTTGCTGACATGGTTTTACCCTTAAATTAAAGAATATTAAGTGCGCTATAAGGTCATTATTGCATGTTTTTCGTAGCATAATTAGGTGAGGCGATATTAAGCCGAAAACATAAACACAAAATAAAGCTAGTTTACAAAAATGAGTATGTTTGGAAGTTTCGAATCTCTGAAACTATAAAACCTACGGTAATGTTTATTAGCTCGACTTGTTGGAAATGTATTAATCTTTAAACGCTTTTTAACATATAATGTCAAAAAACGTAAGGTTTTTTAAATAAAAATCAAAAACTAAAAAATGATTGCAAATTTCGCAGATTTTCACGTAGGTACTACGTAGCTAGCACAACTTTTTTTGCTTGCAAAATGTGGGTTTATAGTGCCCTTCGGTGTCTAAACAACATACCAAAAATGCAGCTATACTGCATGCTTTGCGAGTTTAATGCAAAGTTTGACCGTAGGTACTACCGTCCAATTCTAATAAATAATTTTAAGTTTACGCCATAAATAAAAAAAATAAATAAATCATGATATCAACAATAAAAATGCCAATAGATAATGATTTTTCCATAGAAATAGCGGCCGAAAGCCAAATATCAGATTATTGGGAGACAAGATATGACTGGATTACATTTTTGATCCAATGCCAAGCTCCCTATATCATTCTTAGTTTATCAATCGGCCTTCAGTTCTCGGAAATCAAAGAAATGAGTACAGCCAAGAAAGAATCTGATGTTCCATACATTTCGGCCTACTAATATCTCACGGTTTGTACATATGTAGGGAATGCAATACTCGGCCATTTTTGGTACCCGGGTATTATCCGACTTTGCGTTTTAAAACCCGGGTACTCGGGTGTCACCCGGTCTTCGTTTGGCATATTCCTTAGCCGTCTGGCGGTCAAAAGGTTAAGGCCAAGCCGATGGCACACCGCTTGCTGGTTACGCACACGTGCACGTCACGCAAGCGGTGTGCCATCTAATATGACATTTACATACACTACAAGCGTACGCGACGCTCACACATCCCGTGTGGCTTGGCCTTTAGCCATTTTGCTCGCATCTATATTATTCCTTGACTGTGCCGTCCTACGAACAAATAAAACATGAAAGCCGCACACCATACGAAATTGCCTTTCAAAAACGGTCCTGAATTTTAGTTGTAAGTGTCGCTGTTCAATTAATTTGAATGTCAACCTACAAAAACTTAACTGCCATTTAAAAATAGTTGTGATTGGTCCATCAAACTTTTGATTGGCAATGTTCAATAAACATTTGTCAAAGATGTTGCGCCGAAATATGCGCTGTGTCACGAAAAGCGCTATGTTCTGCCCATCTTGGCACAATTGAACAGTTTGTTTTGGGGGCATTTTTGAGCTGGCGTTAGACGTCCATGTTATATATGGTCGCAGGTGCCGTCGGTATTTACGGATTTTCCGCCGGTTGCGTTAAATTCTTTGTCGTTTTGATTGTTTCTTCCGGTCTTCGTGTCTGAAATAAAACACATGATTCAATGTTTATAATAAAATAACTATTTCTGTGGAGTTTCCGCTCTGGGCATATTTTTAACGTGACTGACATACGTGGCCGACTGGCCGTCACCCCAACTCCTCCTGCGGGTGTCGTCAGCCGTGTGGTGACGGCAATAACAATACATTTGTCGCCACCCCAACTCCTGCGGGTGTCGTAAGAGTCGACTAAGGGATTGAAGTGTCACTGATCATTATTTGATAAAAGATTAATGATGGGCAGCAGCGTCATCATAGTGGACACATTACTGCGATCGCCAATCGGCAAACGAATTACGGATATAGTTAATAGGAGAAGCCTACGTCCAGCAGTGGACTATCATAGATTAGATTAGATTATTTTATTTCATGATAAAATATTACATAATAAATTTGCATACATGTCAAAATTATACGAATTGTTGTCATGATCGTCAAAACAAATAATAATAAAATAGAATTATAATATAACAAAGCCAACAAAGATTTTAATACACTATTAAAAACCAAATAAATATTAGTAGTTCTATCCCCCGTTAGGGTTCGTCATAGGCTGATGATAGTGATACGTGGGCATACAGGGTGATATCTGAGTCGTGGAGCAAGAGTGAACAGGGCACTAAGGACGGTCACGCTGAGCAACCAACTGTCACTATGGATACAACCGCGAAAAAAATCTCCCAGATGTCACCCTGTATATTTCCCGTCAATGTTCATTAGACTGGTTTTAAACAGGGTGGTCCAGCAATAAGTGTATTTCTGTTGCCTATGAGGTTTTGGGATTCATAATGCAGAGAGTCCCCTGGGCGGTTTTTAGAAGTTTCTCAAGGGTCAATGATTCTTGAAAATACCAAGTAACTACAATACAATACTCTTTATTGCACACCTCGTAACATAAAAAAGAAAATAACAAAAAAGCGGTCTTATCGCTAAAGAGCGATCTCTTCTAGACAACCTTTGGGCAATGAAACAATGCAACCAGTAAAAAAACAGTAGGTGACGCAAGACATGAAATAAGGAAACCATTAGTTGTGATTCAAGTAGATGACAATGGAGAAAATTTTATGTATCTATCTCCACAAAAATAATACAAAATATGTACAAAACTATCCACATACAAAGTGTACTTTTGTATGTGAAACCACTAACCTTACATACATACATTTTATGGGTCGTTAATACGTAGCAAATTGAAATCTGTAATTTAATCTGCCTATTAAGCTTGTTTTATTTCGTGGACAAGCCTAAACACCTACATCATGTATGATTTATTTACATTCATAAATACATTCTTACAGTAAAATAAAATAAAAACTAGATCTACAATCTACATAAACCTAAAAATTACTGAAAAACATTACAAAAAGAAGTTTAAATTTATAAATAAAAAACGGGCTCTAGATCAGCTTAATTAAGCTTGTTATTAGTTACAAGTATTTCTAAAATAAAGACAAAAAAGAAAAACAAAAAAATAATCTACTCTGGTTTTAACCCCGCACCTCTAACCGTTACAGTTTCATTCCATGACTATCTATCGCGGTAACCGAAGAAAATATTATTTTTAACATTGTTAGTTGCTCCTACTTCTAAGTTTTTGCTTAAGTACCACATTAAGTCGTAAGGCTGTCGTAAAGTGGGCGTTCCGTGTAAAAGGAGCTCGCTCGGGTGCAAAAATAATATGAAATCCGTTTACATAATCTTATTAATGCTGAGGGATGAACGACGGAATTAAACGGTTTCGCTTCACGAAGCGATGTTTCTTGATAGTTATTAAATTCATCAAAAGACTCTATATTTTCAGTTACGTATTTGTAGAATTTCTTTCAATATCCCGCTTAACCTTTAATTTGGGAATGTATGTCACAATGAACATAGTCTTCGACCCACTTTTTGTTTTTTTTTCAAGACAGAATTTTCTGCTCTACAATTTGGCGAGGGGTTGGAACGCACAATTTTTTTTTAATTTGCCAATTTAAGGGTTAACATACCTTCACAGATAATGTAATAGAATAGAATTGGGTGTATTTATTGTCACGCTCCGTAGAGTCCGTAGCCTAGTTGGTAGTGACCCTGCCTACGAAACTTTGAATCCTGGCGAGAGCATTATTTGTGTATTTATTTTTCACAAATATTTGTTCCTTAGTTGTGGCTGTCTTTATATTTAAGAATCTATGTCTGTATCGTATCTGTCTGAAAAAAAAGCAGGTCTCATGTCCAATTCGGCTGCCCAAAGTTGAAGTCAAGTATGTCAATTTTTTTCAGTTTTTGTTTTTTTGCATATTTTGAAAAAGGAACCGAAAACGCATTTTTCTGCATCAAATTTTTTCTTCTAAACCCCTTATTTTTGAAGTTATAGACAAGAAATGTTTTCAGCTTTGTCGAATTTCCCTCAACATCTACGCTAAAACCAAGCATTTGGTCCAGATCCAAGCTGGAAAGCAGTATCTCTAAATGAGAAATTCAAATTGTTTCTGGAGATGCTTGATTTCAGCGTTTGGCTTTTAAACTAACCAGACGTTTATACGTATATTTTAAGATTTTTAAGTAAAAGCGGAAGTCATTTGCGTCCTGCCTGTGTGTCCGTCTGTATGTAACAACGGTTTCTGTTGTAACTGTATAGCGTACGTTTATGAAATATCAGCTCAAGGTATATATTGTGTGTTGCTACTGAGTTTTGAATATAAATTGCAAAATAATATTTTTTAAGGAGGGGCATCCCATACATGTATCTAAATATCAAAATTTTTTTTTTATCCAAATGTTAATTTGTAATACATCATATGATAGGTTTTTTAAAATAAGTTTATGGTTTCTTTACCAATAATTTGATTAATGGAATACTTTCAGAAATAATAGTCCAGAAAGTCTAAAAAAATGTGTCTACACCCCTCAATTTTTTATCGGCAGGTCTAAAAAATATGAAAAAATATCAAAAATATGGCTCATGATGCAATCTACTCGCAACATGATTTTAAACATATTCGATCTAGTTGTTTTAGAGAATTCGACAAAATACGTTTTATAACAAAAGCAAAAAGACGTAACTGCCTCATTTTCCCCTACATTTTAGTTCAATGTAACAAACCTAAAATCAAGCATGTCAGACTTGCTTGTTTTTACGTTGACGGTTGTTCCCAAAAAGTGGGTGTGCGACAAAGCTGAAAACATTTCTTATTATTTGTGATTAAACTGAGCAATAAAAATAAAATAAAAAATTATCAAAAAATTTACATTATAGTGTTAAACGCCATGACAATAAATTTGAATTAATTTTGAGTTTATTTGTCGATGAAAATGGCAAATTACGTTTTTTTGCTCTCCTGTAAAATTTGCAAAAATGGACATACTTGAATTTGACTTTGAGCAGCCGAATTTTACGTAGGTATCCGGCGCAGCTGCAGTTGTCCCTGTCTTACTGCATATTATATGTATATGTAAAAATATATTCAAATACAAATACATGTTTTCTTAAGCGTTTATAGCTCTTATTTCCTCTTAGGGCCCTCCCCCAACCTATCGGCGCTTTCGCATTTTCGAGTTGTTTCTTTTTCGCTCTTATTATAGTAGGTATTACAGTTTTCGATATATGGATTTAGCCTAATTCGCGTCGATAGATTTGGGGAAACCCTTTATGATAATATTTATTGAAACTTTTATTATTTTCACTCATATTTTCTATGATATTCTAAATTACTCGTTCCAGAAACACCGTTATTAACAGCTGTAAATCGTTCCATGCTTTTACACTAAGTATCAGAAATTTCTACAACTTTGCCAACCATGGCCAACTTTGGCAGTCGAGGCAATGTTGTCGATATTTGCGGTAGAAGTATATGCAAATTCGGTTAAGCACATAAAAGGTAGTCAATACGAAATAAGTTATTTTTATTAAAACAGTAAAACGAACGTTTCACAGCTAAAAGCCAATTCGCTGTAAACTCAAAAGCTTTAAAACTTTTTTAACACTCCGGGTACTAAGAAAAAGAGAAAATAGAACTCCTAAAAAGCTTTATATTTTGTGTAAAACTTTAAAAGCTCGAAGTATTTGAGTGCTAATTCTTACAAAATTGGTTCTAACAATTCTATATAATTTGACTTATAAATTGTTCTAAATCGTAAACTTATAAATTTCGGTAAAAAAAAAACAAAAAATACAGAAATATTCTATTACTGCTGTGATTTTGCAGCACAGAAGCTCCTTCATCAAGATTTTTTATTTTTTGTATTAATGTGAAAAGTCAAGTTCCATTGTGTTACCATCATAATAACTCGACAATAGACAATGAAAGCTCGACCATCACAAGCCCACAGGTAACCCCAACCTATTTATTTTTCGTATAGAGCCATTTAACTGCTAAACAATTCACCATCCATTCTCATGGAGGCAGTACATTAACTAAATTAAACAACAGCGCAACCAACCTTAGTTTTATTGCCTGATGCGAACAACTTAATTGAAACGACATATTAAACTACCCTAAGTAATTGCTTTTAGTGACTTACTCGAATCAATTCTGCCAACGGAATACCGTAAGGAACTATGATTAAAAATATTAGTGCATTCTGTTAAAATCGGAAGCTAGGCGCGGCCGGAGAGGGGCGGGGGGCATCATGGCGGCCGTGTTACGTCACTTTCAAGAGCTGTTCGTTCGTCGTTTTGAAATTAGATCAGTAGCCAGCCCGCGGCGCGCGGAGCGCACGTCAGTTCAAACCCCCATGATTTTTATCCCCGAAAACCGTTCGCGAGAGTGATTTTCAGTTTTGTGTTTATTTTTTTGTTTTTTTCCCCACGCCCGATGGACCTGGACTCGACTTGAGACGTAAGTTTTTTTAAATCGATCGGCTTAGAGCTTTTTGCGCGAAGTTTTCTTTGCTGTTTTTGCATCGATTTACTTTTATAGTTTTGGTCGATATACTTCGTTAATTTTTATGTTTGAAAGCTTTGTAATGTAAAATTTATGGGAACGCGCCGAGCTTAAGTTTCGAAGTCGGGTTTTTGTGATCGTAAATTTATTTAAACCGTCATGGGAACAGGCAGTTGCGTCGCGAAAAAAAGAAAAAGCACATTTTGCTTTCCCTTGTCCCAGAATTTTATTTAGACGGTAAAGTAGAATAATCCAATTTCGTGAAGCGGGAATATTCACGTAAAATTCTGCTACAGCCTTTGTTCTTTGTTAACAATTTGTTCTTATAAGATTTTTATTAGACTTAATGTAACCATTTGCCGTTAATATTTAATGGTTACGTAAGTTATCTTGCGAATTCGAGATGATCACACTGAAAAAAAATATCTTCGATATTTAAAAATATAAACCTTATTCACACATCAATACAATGAAGCTATGTATAAAAAACGAAATCAAACTAAACCTACCTGAAATTCAAAAAGAGGCCCTTGTGGTTGTGGCGTTGTATCAAGTAGGCTGGTTTTAAAAATCAAATTACTGTCGCCAAAATTATATTAAAACTAGAAAAACCTATTTTTTATTGGATTTACGGTACATCCTATCCATTTGCTGTAAATACTTAACCGTATGTCTTCTAAATTAAAATTGCTCAGAAAAAAAGTAAAAATGCACGGAATTGAAATTGAAGGCCGTTGCCAAAATTAAAAAGTAAAAAAACTGATTCGTCTGCGAACTGCCAAGATCCTAACTGTCATCTGCTCAGTCGTCTAGAAACGAAATAAGAGCACGTAGCCTGATTCTTAGTAATGCCGATGCCCATAAAATGAATGCTATTGTCTATTGGCCTACATGCGAGCGATTGGCTACCATGTCTAGATACTTCGAAGCGAAGAATATGAAAAAAAAATTATTAAGGTTTTTCACGCTCAAAAAATGCAATAACCTTTGCCGCCCAAAGACCTATTTAAAGATCTCCTCAAACAAAAGAAATTATATTTTACGTCGTACATTATTAAGTATGTAATATGTAATTCGAAAATCACTGGCATATTTTGTCGATTAAAAACTATTTAGTGTTAGTACCTAGTGAGCGAATACCGTGAAAGCTTAAATCTATATTAAATTACTATTTTGCAACAGATTTTTATCTTTTCAAGATTAAAGTTGCAGGTTATATTAAAATGTAGCGTCAGTTTTTTTTGTTATCTATCTGCTCACAATGTATATGTTTGAATTAACTTTATAAAATTGGAATGAAAATCCCATTACGAAAAGCAGGTCAATACATTTATAATTTCCACAGTTACCCACCCTTTTGGGACATGCATTGTATTGAAAGTGCTAAATAATTGAAATAATAATTAATTTTGAACTCCGACATTATTAACAGCTTTTGTAATTATATTTCGGGAATGTACAGGCGATGTCAAAGATATAATAAAATTATGGTTCAGGCGCCAAAACTATATTTACAGAACTTTATTGTCTTGACATTAAGGTCGTGTAAATATATTTTTGGAACTTAAATGGCCTTAATATTTTTGATGTCGACTGTACCTTAGTATAGAAGTTTTTTTAGTTATTTGATGTACGTCTACGGTGCTTTGCTATAATATAAGCAGCCATTTGGCAAATTTGATTGTTTCTGCAAGACATCATTATTTCAGACCTACGAAAACTATCAGAAAAATAAATGAGGCACAAGAGAGGTTAACTGTGTGAAAATGACATGATCACGTTATTTACTAAATAAGAGTTATAATCTAATGCAAAAACACGCATGAAATAAGGCCAGAAATGTAAAGTAGGAAAATCATACTAAAAAGTACTACGGAATCATAATTAAACGTATTTATTACATATTTAATAAAAAAGCTTTCATTATTTCCATGAATTGTATTTTGCGTGACAGAATTCGCAAAAACGTTTTTTTAAGACACCAAAATCTGACATCACAGATTCATTCAAAAACAAGCATTAAGCCATATTTCAACGAACATTATGAATCTCGTTCACGACAAGAACTGACAAACGACAGACGAGTGAAACATTTGTCATTAAGATGAAAGACTGGCCCGTACTCCCAAAATGCCCTATCTCCACAAAAATCATCACGCCAATATCTGCTTTCTCACATGGGAAGTAGGACTAGAATGCTGTGAATAAAATTAGAAAGATGGCTATGTAGATGTGACATCTGCATTCTATTGTATTGCAGTAACAGATCGCCCACAGGCCTTGTTTAGAAAAAGTGACATTTATTAGTGTAAAACTGGTGCATTCCAAAGTTAGTACTGGCATAGTGACCTTTACTAGGGTTCATTGCCTTTTTCATCCCATGAAGCCCATTAATTGGGCACGAAAGAGTCAAAGATAATTCTAAATATTACAAAAAAAACCTTGGACAGAGATCACAAATTCCAAGAAAATGTAAACGATTTAAAATCAGGTGTATTATTCAATGAAACTTAGGTTGACATGTTTTCTATAAATGCCCAATAAAATGTTTTCAATATTCTCAACACAACTGGCTAAGAACTAATATTATACTGTTTTCTAGGAAGACCTTGAATATGATATGGCAATGCTTAACTTAAAAGAAAACGTGATTGGTACAATAGACAAAGAAACAGTATAAATTACTACGTAGATGTCATATACCAAGGAAAGAATACCTAGTTCACCAAGGCCCGAGGTGGAATTAGAACCCAAGCATGTATGCTTTGCGACAAGCTGAAGACAGGGTAAAATGTTGCATATTATAAGAAAACTATGTCCAACAGTGGTGAGTGGACTAAGCTACTAAAGGCTGATGATAATATTAGCTTGTGTTCTACAAAAACTTGAATTTAGAGAGAGGCTTTGTCACTGAGCTTTCCGTAATATATGGTGCCGTGACCAGGATTTATTCCTACAATCTTGAGAAAAGGGCTGACCTACGTCTACTAGCTTTTCCACCTGCCAATAATGGAGCAAAATGATAAACAAAAGCCAATCTGACCTTTACAAAGGTCAAGCTTTTGTGACCTTTTCAAATGTCAAATTGGCCCAACTAAGCAAAACTAATTATTGCTACATACAAAATGGCACCCCCTGATGTGTGACTTTATGATGGGTTCCAGACACGGAGTGACATAAAACTAAAGCCGTTTATTATTATTAGTCGTTTGTCCTTATCTTTCACTTTGTTAATTCTATTGGTTGAAACGGGACAATTGGGTCGTTTACAAATTTTACGACTAAGGGGGTGCTATAGAGATTGAAGTCGCTTTGCAAATGACAACGACTATTTAAAAGGTAATTAGTGATTATCTATCTTTTAGCTGTCAACAAAATGAACTATGAAAAAAATAATTATAATTTGTGAAATGCAAATAGGGTAACTGAAAATAACCAGTCTTCTTGTCAGTCATTCAAAATGATTGTTTTGATACTAGATCTTTTTATATTCCTGCGCTCAAGAGGCATTCGTGTAGCACATTTCTACCCCTTGAACAAAAAAGGCTTCTATTGTCATAGCGTTAGGATGCTTGCTCAGTTATATTTAAGCATCGTGGCCGCTACGATATATTTTATGACGACTGCCTATAAAATGTAAAGGAATAAATTTATTTACATACAAGCTTTTCATTTTGTTAATTCGTATCTATTTATAACGAGATTCATTTAAAATAGTCCTCTCTTTTATTTATGTTATTCATAAACCAAAGCGTGGCAAACAGCAAGAATATTAACAACATTCATCTACGATCTGCCTAAACTAACTGCCAAAAAGAAAAATGTACCTAACGAGACGAAAAATGAGCTTTCTTTTCACCAGCTTTACCCTTTCAAAGCAAACGTAAAATGTATGTAAGTCTGAAGCGTGACGAACAGGATCCCCGTTTGGAACAAAAGAAACTAATCGGAGCGTGTCGGTCGATCGGATCAGCTGACCCGGTTGGGGACCGGTGAGGGGGCAAAGTAGTCTTAAAACTTTTGAAGAAGTATTTAAAAATTTTAATGTCATGCGTTAAGCATAAATGTATTATATGAAAAAGAAATTAATCGGAGTGGACTCGGTAGTAGACCGGTGAGAGGGCAATGTAGTCTTGAAACTTTTGAAGGAGTATTTGAAAATTTAAATGTCATGCATTATATAAAAAAGAACTAATCGAAGTTGACCCGGTAGTGGACCGGCGAGGGGGCAAAGTAGACTTCAACTTTCCAATAAGTATTTAGGAACATATCGTAATGCACGTGTGTTTACCTGTTTAATTATATTTAAAGTTATTGTCTCACGAAAGTTCAAATTTAAATGTCATGCATAATTATATGAAAAAGAAACTAATCAAAGCGTGTCAGTCTATCGGATCAGCTGACTCGGATGGGGACCGGGGAGAGGGCAAAGTAGTCTTCGATTTTAAAGAAGTATTTATGAATTTAACTGTCATGCGTGATTATGATTATATGAAAAAGGAACTAATCTAAGCGTGTCAGTCAATCGGATCAGATTAACTTATTGGGGACCGGTGAGGGGGCAAAGTAATCCTAAAACTTTTGAAGAAATATTTGAGTTTTTTTAAATGTCACGTGTGATTATATAAAAAAGGGTTAATAATTATTATCAACATGATTGTGGAGGCAGTTGCCATTGTCCTTAGATGCAAATGAAAAAAAAGTGTTAAATTTTGATAGTTACTTTTTCAGTTCAATTAAATGTCATATAACTTTTTAATTAGTAAAAAAACTTGTAATTCCCATAACAAAAAAAAATTAATTGTTTTCTGATATGTGTATTTATATATAATATTATATTAAATTAATTAATAGGTATAATATAATAATATTCAATATTTTTTTTAATTTTCTTCGATTACCGCGATGAAATAAAATTATTCAAACAGTATTACAACAGCAACGATGAATCAAATTAGCAAACTTTTTTTCAATAATGACATTTGCAAAACACCCTACCATTTTTCTTACTTCATAGTAACAAGAATTACCTACTAAGCAACGAAATAAGCATAATAATGTTACTCAAGAGCGATAAAGAATAAAAACACTCCTTATCGTGATAAGACCTCATTAGCATAAAAAAAGAGTTTTCCTTGTGCTAATTTGACTTACAATATAAGTACTTACATAACCACATTCTAAGATATCGGGTTAGAATACAATGTGAGCCAGATAGTAGGTACCTGAATAATTTATAATTTTAATTTATAGTTTGATTTTGGTAGGACCTCGTACAGGGTCCGTCCGGATAGCTACCACCGTCTTACCCGTTAACCTACCGACGTTTAGTTTGTACTGTGTTCCGGTTTGGGGGTAAGATAGCCGGTGTAATTACTGGCACAGAGGCAATCCATAAGTCCTCGGGGTAGGCAGCGCATAGGCGATTTTCGGTCACTATGTCCATGGGCCTCAGTTCCTGCTTTCCACCAGGTGGACTGAAAGCTGTATCCTCGCTGTATCGCAACACTGATACGTTGTGCGAGGAAGTCGCCAGATCTGTCTTTAGTTACGTCTTTTAAATTGTATTTTGTTTATTATAGAGTCGCCATATATATCGGAGTGACCAGGGTTCAGAAATATCTCAACAGTCTATTTTCAATCGTTAAGGTGCATTTAGGCCAAACGAGCATTCGCTCATTCTATCCTCCACTCTACGAAATCAACGAATTTCGACGAATCACGTTTTGAGTAACGAACGAATTCCGTAGAGTGGGGGGTAGAATGAGCGAATGCTCGTTTGGTCTAAATGCAGCTTTAGAGTGCATGTACAGATATTTTTGAGCACTACGACTGCTTAGAAATATTGGCGACTGTACAGACTCTGCCGTGTGGTCACGGCAGTAAGAATACATTTGTCACCACCCCAACTCCTCCTGCGGGTGTCGTAAGAGTCGACTAAGGGATTGAAGTGTCACTGACCATTATTTGATAAAATATTGATGATGGGCAGCGTCATCATATTGAACACATTACTGCGATCGAAAATCCGCTTGCCCAACGTGGCGATTATGGGCATTTACCTCCTAATGTGTCTATACGCATAGTTAATAGGAGAGGCCTACGTCCAGCTGTGCACTATCATAGGCTGATGATGATGATGTACAGACGATGACTAGACCGAGACCGAATGAATGAATGATCAAAATCGTCCACTAAACTGCGGTAGCCATTCAATTCAATTCAATTCAATTATTTTCAATTAAAGCTGATGGCTGTCCTGTTTAGTTACGTAACATGTGACGTCCATTCTGTATGGATTAATAAATACATGAGCCATTTGCTTTATTTTTGAACTGTCGATATCGTACTTTAAATGTGTAATTAAACTACTTACTTATAGTCAACCAGTGGAGCACGCTATAAAATAGGGTACCTAATAACCTCTTACAAAATATTTTACAAGCAAATAAGCAAGTTTGTGTTTCATTATATACTTAAATTGACCATAGTTATGCAGAAAACGTCCAACTTTGATTTTTGGACAGTGCAAAAAGCGATCAAACTCAATAATTGTTACAGCTTAAAAACCGATTCGTTGCGTGTTCCATTTTCAAATATTTTTGTCTATGGCGGCGAATAATTTTTTCATGATACGCCAAGCGTGCCTTACGCCTTAGAATATGATGACACGCCTGGCGTGTCATCCGCACTGAAACGGTTAAGTCAAATCGACAAAAAATTGTTTTTGGTCTCTTTCTGCAAAACTATAGTCAATTATTGATTTACTGATCAACACAATTCTAAAAAACAAAATAAAAAAATAACAACCAGAAGACGAATCACAACAGTTTAAATTAAGAACAAACTGAACCAGCCTTTGTTTCCAAGTTTCAACCGCTATTCCGAATTCAAATGCAGAATTGAATAAAGAACGTTGTGAGGTCACTCGGCCAGATATCTTGGTCTCTGTCGCTCGCGGGCGTTGGGCAATTCTCCGAAGAAGGAGATGAGAGTATATTTTTATTTTTGACTTTTTTAAGTCTTATTTTTGTGAGTGGGCTTTTAGGGTGCTTTTGCATGTGAATCTGTAATAATAATAATTGTTTACTTAATATATTAACAAATTATGTCGTAAATTATTGAAACATAAAGATTTTCTAAAGATGTCCCAGTAGAAGAAAAATGGCTTTTAATATTTCCGTGTTTTTCCAACTTTTCTGAGTATAGTAGGTACATACTTTTATGTAAATCAAATTAAAAAGTTAGATTTTTATTTATTTTACTATCAAAAGAGCTCGTGATTCTCAGTAGGAATTAAACAAATATAGATATATAGGTTTAGGTTACATGTACTTAGTAAGTTTTTATTTTAAATGTAATTGAATTTAGATTCATTCAAATTGTTTATTATCTACAGGGTGTGACACCATCCACTGAAAACCTTGAACGGGGTGATTTATAAGGCTAACTGAACCACTTTTACTATGGGGCCGATCATGAAATCTAAAAATAATTGTCTTTTTCATACATTGTGACTGATCGATAACGACATTTTGTATGAAAGAACCACATTTTTTTGGAGATTTTTGGGGTAGCTCCATAGTAAAACCTATGCTTAATTCAATTGTATTCCTAACTTTCTTAGATATAAGGTAGAGTGGGGTAAGATGAAACGGTTTTTTAATGGGGTAAGACAAAAAGTCGTTCTTTTGGCACAGCGTATACAGGTAGCTTTTTGTCTTATAAGTAAATAAATAAATAAATATCTTGGGACGTCTTACAGAAATCAACCTAGTCCCACGGTAAGCTCCATTAAGGTTTGTGATGTGGGTACCAAGCGACGATATAATATAATAGATAGATACATTTATCCTCGTCCTGCCCAATGTGATTTATAAAGGACACATTCGATGGTTTAGAACAAAAGAAAAGCGATTATATTTTCGAACTCATTAGGTTTCAATTTCAAAAGCTCTAATTTAGTATACGGGCAGGACGAGGATAGATACTTAATTACAGACAGCCATGACCAAGTAACAAATATTTGTGATAAATAAATACACAAATAATGCCCTCGCCAGGATTCGAACCCGGAACCTCCAGCTTCGTAGGCCGGATCACTACCATCTAGGCTACGGAGGCTGACAATCCCATCCAATCTTATCCTATTGAACAAACCGATTCATCTTACCCCACCTTACCTTACGCGAAGAACGGCGTCAGGGAGCTTAGACAAGTTGCCAATCGCTAACGCTTAATCGTAAACGAAAGGCAGCAAACTGTATTTGTCGCACTAATATGAAAGAGTGACAGAGAGGGAAAACTACGATACGCTACTAAGCGTTAGCGATTGGCAACTTGGATAAGCATCCTGGTACCCGACATTTTGTTGCATAAAAAGTACAAAATTAATGTAGGTAAAATTTTTAAAGAATCGCTCAAATAGGTCTCAGTAATCTGGCTATTCGACTAGTGGGCGCGCGACCTACATCGTCTGGGATGCGACTGAGAGGCGCCTATGAGGCCTTCAGTGGGCGATATCTGAGCTTAACCTCGTGTAGCCCAATGTGCATTACAATGTACATTCCAAGAGAGAATTTCAACCTTCCATAAAATGAATAACGTAGCATTTCCTTTGTTTTAATGATTATGATAATCGAAATTCGGCACTATTCGACACAGTAAGGCTCAGAATATGTGAAGAAATTAGTATGGTGGGCTTTACGAGGTTGAAGATTCAATTGAGCTTTAAATATATCAAATAAAGAAGATTTTCGCATGTATTTTCGAAAATGTATTGTGAAAGCGACGTGGGATGTGA
The DNA here is from genome assembly GCA_025490895.1 of Thaumatotibia leucotreta. NCBI lineage: Eukaryota > Metazoa > Arthropoda > Insecta > Lepidoptera > Tortricidae > Thaumatotibia > Thaumatotibia leucotreta. The sequence continues at coordinate 94,591 of JALPQI010002341.1, forward strand.
TTGATAGGGGATATGCAATACATTATTCGTCTATTGTATGTTTATAGGAAAATATTGAAAATTTGTGCAAGTTTCGGGGTTTTCGCTCCAACCTGTTTTGGGTTAGCGTGGGGATTATCTGGAGACGTAGTTATAACCACTGTGTTTTTGATATACACGGTGTAACACTAGGAAATGAATAACTTCAACCTTTTGACCATTTGACAGTTCTGTTACAGCATAGTTTCATGGGAGAGGCCTACGTCCAGCAGTGGACTGTCTTAGGCTGATGATGTGAATTCGGATATTTGCAATAAAAAGTCAAAATAAAAACCTCAGACTTACAGACATACAAAATACAATTAGCCAAATTTAACACTAGCCGGTTACAAAAACGCAGTGTTTGCAAACCTTGAGACGTTTGCGTTTCGATAACGTTAATCTTAACTTTACAACCGAATAAACGGAAAACTCATTATAATACGGACACTTATGACATTATGTACGTAAAATAATGTCATAAATGCTGTACGAGAAATATATTCGATAGTGTAAATTTGCCTGTATACACTTATGTTGACATTTATGATTTTATAGCTTTACGATGGATTAAAAGACACACACACACACACACATAATAATGTAATTATGTCAGCCTCCGTAGCCTAGTTGGTAGTTGCCTACGAAGCTGGAGGTTCCGGGTTGGAATCCTGGCGAGGGCATTATTTGTATATTTAATTATCACAAATATTTGTTCCTTGGTCATGGCTGTCTATGTATTTAAGTATCTATATGTATCTATCATATATATCGTCGCTTGGTACCCACATCACAAGCTTTTAATTTTTTATAAAGCCATTACAGTGATTTCTAGATCTGAATAACTTAAAATCAAGAATTTTGCAAAGGGAAGTAGTAGGTACAATTGTAATAACATGAATGAAGACTTATCTTGAAATGTAAAATATGAATTGCAAATAAGATAACATTATGTACTATACAGTAATTCGTGAATCACTCTGCACTGCTTTAAATAGTTAATAAAATTGTCTTTTGTGTTTGTATGAGAATTTATTATACAGGATGGGCAAAAAATAAGTGCTCTCTCGCTATCAGTGAAGTTTTGGGACGCAGAAAAAAAGCCCTTAGAGATTTTTTGATGAAACTCGCCTACGGCTCGTTCAACCACACTCATGTTTAATGCCTCTTATTATGCGCCAGCCACATAAATAACTATTTATATATTGTAAAACCAACAAGTGTTTCTAACCATTAAAATATAGAATACGATATTACAAAGGTAATGTTAACCACAGAGTAATAAATAAATTACATCTTTTTAATTTTCCGGGCCAGTTGATTTTGCTTTGCCAATCATAATTAGAATTCGTAATCAATAAAACCTTTTAGGGTTTCAAATAAACCTGTGTGGATTTATCGATATTAAAATATCGTTTGAAGTTGAATCACATACGACAGACAGCCCGTGATGAATAATATGGTAATGATTACTAGACAAAATGTTTGTTTGTTTTTAATAGCAATATAAAATCGATATTTATCTAAATTGCTTGTTTCTTAATATTGCGATGAATTTAATACCTATGAATATGCGACTGTTAGCATAATAATATGATTTATATTTAGAAGTACAATAAAAATGGATTTCATACGTAATAATAGACATGATGACTGGCAAGTCAAATCAGCATCTTTTATCGAACTGTCAAAACGATCACCAATATGGAATTTTATATGAAATACACAAAAGTGACGTCACGTTTGTGTACTGACAAATGACCTACTCTTTTAGGTTCTTTTTAATTTATTAAATAGAAGTTCTGTACAAACATTACTGCAATCTAGATCTTAGTAATAATTTATTCGTGTATTATGTCGTGCATAATGTTAAATAATTTATTTGAACTACCTATAGTTATCATCCCTATTAGGCTCGTTCTGTAAATTAGGTGCAACAAAATAGTACATTTATAGGCCTTTAATGAAAACAACATAATTTTTATGTTAGGCAGTGAAAAAGATGACAAATTCAAATTTTTATGGGCAATCAACAATAGCCATTTTTTTTAATATGACACCTTCTTCTTCTGACAAATGTTGTTGGACAGAGTATACACACTATAATTATTATAATTATGACTAACTTTCGTGCCACAATTGATGCGATTGTGTTTTTTTGTTGCATTCGACCCTCGTAATAACATTTTTTAATACAGGGTGAACGATATGAAGTGTTACCAAGTAGATTTTATCAAGTCTGGTGTCAAAGTAATAGCGGCTTAGTATCGGAAATATGTTTTGGACACCGCATTGAAGTCTTAGGCACGCAAACATTTGAGTTGTAGACCGCAAAGATAAGAACGAAACTGAGCTTCGGCTTGTAATGCTCGTAAGAACCAAAAATGGCTGAAAACTGAATTTCACGTGTCATTTCTCCAGTGCAGTGAGTTTTGGACTTTTTATCTGGTCTATTTTGAAGAGAAAGGTGAGAGCAATCAAACATGCTAGTGCAAATGCAATGAAGAAAGCGATCGTATTTCATACACATATTTCGGGCATATCCCACTTCACAGTGATCACAAACGTACTGCGAGCAAATATTTTTTTACCATTTGAAGACCATAGTCAAGACAAAAGGTAGTCATGTTGACTAAAAATTAATTTAATCACAAAATGTAATATTTTTTCTTTTGTTTTTACTTACTTATAGTAATAAATTGTTGCAACAAAAAAATCACAGCCCTTTGGAATTGGTAACACTACCTATATACTTCATATCGTGCATCCTGTAATAATTTCTCAATTTGGAATAATTTCTCTATAACCATTGCGTAATTCGAAAATCTCGCAAAGAGGCCGCACTGATAACAACGTTTGCAGGATATTAATGTTTTATTAACTGTTGGCACAAGATAACGCTGATAATGGAATTCGGCCGCCAGGTACGGATGACCCGGGGCCGTGTCAAAACCGAATTGCAAGCGGCCATTTTGAATTGTTGCTGTGGGAGGATCTGTCAGTTGAAACGGGATTTATTGCGTTAAAACTATTTACAATAGGCATGATGAATGGCAAGTCAAATCAGCATCTTTTTTCGAACTGTCAAAACGATCACCACTATGGAGTTTTATATGAAATACTGAAAAGTGACGTCACGTTTGAGTACTGCCGAATGACCTACTTTTTCAGTTCTTTTCAATTTATTAAATAGAAGTTCTGTACAAAAATTACTGCAATCTACATCTTAGTAATAATTTCTTCATGCATAATGTTAAATAATTTATTTTAATTCATCATCCCTATTCAAACATGAATAAAGAAAACTACAAATAGGAATATAATGCATGCAGCGAATGCTCTTTTGGTTTAAACGCACCTTAAAGCCTGAGTAAGGCCTGAGTGGGTCGCGTCGAGCGGCGCGTTTGGTGGGCGGGCAGCGTCGAGCGTCTTAACGCCCCGGCCACGACATCGGTCTAACGCCCCGGCCACGACATCGGTCTAACGGCCCGGCCACGACATCGGTCTAACGGCCCGGCCACGACATCGGTCTAACGCCCCGGCCACGACATCGGTCTAACGCCCCGGCCACGACATCGGTCTAACGCCCCGGCCACGACATCGGTCTAACGGCCCGGCCACGACATCGGTCTAACGGCCCGGCCACGACATCGGTCTAACGCCCCGGCCACGACATCGGTCTAACGGCCCGGCCACGACATCGGTCTAACGGCCCGGCCACGACATCGGTCTAACGCCCCGGCCACGACATCGGTCTAACGCCCCGGCCACGACATCGGTCTAACGCCCCGGCCACGACATCGGTCTAACGGCCCGGCCACGACATCGGTCTAACGGCCCGGCCACGACATCGGTCTAACGCCCCGGCCACGACATCGGTCTAACGCCCCGGCCACGACATCGGTCTAACGCCCCGGCCACGACATCGGTCTAACGGCCCGGCCACGACATCGGTCTAACGGCCCGGCCACGACATCGGTCTAACGCCCCGGCCACGACATCGGTCTAACGCCCCGGCCACGACATCGGTCTAACGCCCCGGCCACGACATCGGTCTAACGCCCCGGCCACGACATCGGTCTAACGCCCCGGCCACGACATTGGTCTAAGGCGACCAGCGGCGAGCGAATCTATGAGTTGGAGCGGGATGCCGATATTGGTACGAGAGGGAGCACCATACGTTTTCTGCTAAGCCGGTCGCCTTAGACCGATGTCGTGGCCGCGGCGTAAGGCGACCGGCTTAGCGGAAAACGTATGGTGCTCCCTGTCGTACCCATATCGGCATCCCGCTCCAACTTATGGATTCGCTCGCCGCTGGTCGCCGATGTCGCGGCCGCGGCGTAAGGGTTCCAATTGGTTGATACGTTCATGCGTAATAGTATCTATATCCTTGTTAGACGAGAACTTTTCCCGGCGATAGTCCCCTATTAGGGCCCGGAAACGAAACTTCCATTGATAACCCCAGTTTAGATAAAATGCAATAATCAAAGGACAGTATCTTCGAACTTTTTAAGAGCAAAATGTCCGATTTTCAACCGTATTTCCAAGATATAAAGAGCATACGATTTCTAGCTATCTTGCAATGTATAATACTGCCTAGTACGGTATTGAGAGGGTACAAAATGGAATGGTAAATTTTGCAATTTGGAGTTTAGTATCTTTTGGGAGGATCTTAGTTTCTTAAGGAAGTCGCGGTGAATTTCGCTTCCATGTTATCTGAAAAGTTGGACAGACGGACAGATAATGGACATTTGTACACATGAGGTAAAATAACGGTTTTGCTATTTTTACAAGATTGGAAACACTTGGATTTTGTGTTACATACAATGTATAGGTATATACAATGTTGCACTTGGAATATATTTGAGAAACTTTTGTTACATGACATAATAATAATAACTCTTTAATGTTCTAACAAACAAAAAAAAAGTATCAGACATACATTTTAAACTTCAGCTTCAAAAATATAACCAAATATTATGACTCAGTACCTGGTCTTCTACTAAAGGCGCGTTCAAACCAAAAGAGCATTCGCTGTTCTATCCCCCGTTCTACGAAATCAACCAATCACGTTTTGTGTAACGATCGAATTTCGTAGAGTGGTGGGTTAGAATAGCGAATACTCTTTTGGTTTGAACGCACCTTAAGATGTCTTACGACTGATAAGGTAGCATATCGTGATGGCAAGATCCAATACTTAGGACCCATAACTTTGAGTGACAATATCTCCGAACTCAAAAAAATTTAATCATCGAGATCTTTACAGCTCAAAAGTATTCTTTATTTAAATAGGCAGCAACGAGCGCTTTTGAATCGTTATGCTAAATAGCAAATAAAAAAACATCTACGTCCGCCAAGTTGCCAATCGCTAACGCTTAGTAGCGTATCGTAGTTTTCCCTTTCTGTCACTCTTTCATATTAGTGCGACAAAGACAGTTAGCTGCCTTTCGTTTACGATTGACGATTAAGCGTTAGGGATTGGCAACTTGTCTAAGCACCCAGGATTATTGCGGATAATCTAAGGAGATACCAATTTCTGTTTTCGCCACAGATGTCATATAAATACCATAGATCAAGCAAACGTATCTACTTAGCGTGTCAATTTAACTCAGTGAAATCCACTGAGTTGTCCGTCTTTAATCGCAGCTTGCAGCTTTCGGGCGTCAAATTTTGTAAATTTAAGTGAACAAAAACATTAATAATGCCTCCTTAAGTAATATTAATTGCAACAACACAAAAAAATATGAATACTCAAGGGCCTGAGACATATTTAAAATCATAGGCAAGTTACAACTTCAGTACAAAATCTGACACGCTCGGCCACCATACAAATGAATGAACTTGTTTCTTCTATCCAATTCTGTGGTTTTCGCCCTCGTTATACTTACGCTCTCACTCTAGAAAAGTTTTGAACCCACAGTTCCGATCACAAGATATTAGTTGCCTTAAAAAACGTAAAACGCACACTACGTTCTACGCGCGTGCGCGGGCGCAGATGGCTCGAGGGTCCCGAAGGCAGCTGTTGCCTTTAATTATACCGGGTCAGACTAATTAGTGTGACCAATTTAATACTTGGATTAAAGGATAGTCTTATAATTACCGGTTAGACTTCGGATTACTACAAGACTATAATTATTTATTGCACATGCACATTGCACACCTCAAATCAAAAGAGCTAACAACAGGTATCATGTCTAAATAAAGAAAAATTTTATAATAATGTTGTAAATATGTATATAATGTATGAAAAATAAGTTTCCTTAACACTGCATTTTATTTTGCTGTGTCGTTATTAATAGTACATTGTGCATCAAGGGAGGTAAGTACGGAATTACTAACGAGAGTGTTAGAAGCTTTTAATGACTTGAGTTAGTATTCCGCTTACCGACCGTGATGCATACAATGTTTTTCATCACACTTGCCGACAAAAAAATAAATTTTTAGGACAAAATATTATTAAATGAAGTACTGACGTTTCTGTTACTCCCCAGGGAATTTCACTTTTCTCATATCTTATCACCATTTTTCACTGCCAAAAGTTGTAGGTAACACAAAATTTTACTTTGTGACACAAAACTTATGACTACTAATTTTGTTGTCATTAAAAGCATTTAACTATTTATTTATTTAAACTTTATTGCACGAAAGTAAAACTTAACGTACAAAAGGCGAACTTAATGCCATGAGGCATTCTCTATCAGAGAAACAATGTACATTACTATTTTATTTTTTTTATGTGACGAAGGTAGACAACTAAGCTCTCAGCCCACCTGATGGAAAGCAGGTATTGAGGCATATGGACATAGCGTAGTGGTCAGAAAATCGCCTATGCGCTGCCTACCCTGAAGACTTAGATGGATTGCCTCTATCTATGCCAGCAATTACACCGGCTATCTTACCGCAAACCGAAACACAGTAGTGCAAATACTGCTTTTTAGCGGCAGGTTAACGAGTAAGACGGTGGTAGCTATCCGGGCGGACCCTGCACGAGGTCCTACCACCAGCAAAAATATCTGGACCCACATAAAGTACCATTTTCAACTCAACATGCATTTGACCCGATTTTTATGCAATATCATGTAATAACATACGGGCGGTAATCAGAGGGGGGAGGGGGTAACAGGGGGGTCAATACGGGGTCCTTATCACTCAGCTGATAATCAACACCCCTCCCCCTCTGATAGACACTTCATAAAATGTTGACGCAATTGTAGTGCGGACATGAGATTGATTTTTTCGGGACATGTCCTGTTTTTTGGGTTATGTTTTTATTTTTATGTATGAACATTGTTATGCTTAAATGTTGCTCGTGTAAATATTTTTGCTAGTACTAAAACTGATTTTTGAACATATGTAACTGGGTATTTAGACAAGTTGCCAATCGCTAACGCTTAATCGCCAATCGTAAACGAAAGGCAGCTAACTGTCTTTGTCGCACTAATATGAAAGAGTGATAGAGAGGGATAACTACGATACGCTACTAAGCGTTAGCGATTGGCAACTTGGCTAAGCATGCTGAATTTTCAGAACTTACTTTTACATCTAGTTTGACTTTTACCGCATACGTTTCAAGGTTTTAAATTACCAGGCTTATTAAAAATATTATTAATACACAAATTCACCTAATCTCACGATTCCCACGGTAAGCTCAATTAAGGCTTATGATGTGGGTACCAGGTGACGATATACATAATACATATTATAGTTACTTAAATTTGCGAAAGACCTCATGATATTTTTAATTTATGAAAAAATATCTAAATATATTTCGTTTACGTAATTTTCATGTCGCTTCTAAATGCAATATGATAGCAAACTGTCCTAATGCTAAAACTATGACATAAAGGTATTACAAAGGCTAACTTTGTCCGTAATATGATTATAAATGGGTCACCCTATGTAACTTCATATGGTAGCGCTAAGTGGCAACTGATTGCCTGCACATATACAGCATATATGTACGTTCATACGATCAATATCAATCAAAGCTTTGTTGGCTTCGCGCCATCTTTTTTTTTCATACTGTTAATTGAAAATGGAGACACCCTAGTATTTTTTTTGTATCGGAGCGGCATGGTGCTCAATAATATGTGAACATGCAATCTTAAGGTGGGTTTACACCAAGCGAGCGAATGCTCATTCTATCCCCATTTTACGAAATTCGTTCGCTACACGAAATGTAATTCGTCGAAACTCTTTGATTTCGTAGAGTGGGGGATATAATGAGCTTTCGCTCGTTTGGTGTAAACCCACCTTAAGTTCATGACGATGACAGGTGC
>JALPQI010002342.1:0-90958 GCA_025490895.1 Thaumatotibia leucotreta
CAAAAAAAATTTTTTTTCGACGAGGGTGAAAGATGGAGCCCGAGTGAAACGAGGGCGACAATCACCGAGTAAAAAATAGTACATTGTGCATCAAGGGAGGTAAGTACGGAATTACTAACGAGAGTGTTAGAAGCCCGACGCCGTTAGGCGGAGGGCTTTTATGACTCGAGTTAGTATTCCGCTTACCGACCGTGATGTATACAATGTTTTTCATCACACTTGCCGACAAAAAAAAAGTTTTAAGAAATAACATTATTAAATAACGTACTGACATTTTTATTACTCCCTAGGGAATTTCACTTTTCTATTACTCCCGCTGGGCGCGCAAACAATGGCGCGCTTAGGCAGCAAGTGTGATGAAAAAGTTTTTAGTACAGATCGTGCCTTTTTTAGGCTCTAGTGCGAGAAGTGGGTCATTTTACGTCAGGTCCAAAACTTCGGAGGGCCATCTGTACTAAAAACGTCGTATGAGACACGTGCAAAAACGAAATTCATAACTCGTGTCGATTTAAAACACTCCCTGTCGGTCGTGTTTCAAAACATCGCCACTCGTTTCGAATTTCATGTTTTTCGCACTTGTGTCGTAATGTACTATTTTACACGTGTATCTAACGACTTTTTTCATAACAAGTAAGTAAATAAATAAATATCTTGAGACATCTTACACAAATCAACCTAGTCCCACGGTAAGCTCAATTAACCCTTTCCGACCGGTTTGATATAATCCTGCAAATTACTTTGCAAAAATCCTGTCACCAAGTAAATTGTATTTTCGAGCTCAAACCTATACCGATCGAATCTGCAGACACTAGCCGACACGTAAAATTAGCAAATACCTTAGGGCGGAAGCATCAGTTAGTCGCAAGACAGCGTTGAAGATGGCGATGTATTTTGGTGGGAGTAGGTGCACATGTAAGTTCGTAATTTCGTATATTTGCGGTAACAAACATTCTATTTATTGAGTGATACTTACTCTTAAAGAGTTAAACGTTTTTATTTAGCATAAATTAGAATAAAATTAAGTGATTTTGTGTAAACAATATGCCCGTAAATAATAAGTGCACAACATTGTAGGTTCGGACGGAGCTCGTCATAAATATTTGCACGGATATGCATAATCGGTCTTTGCGCATAAAATGAAACCAAGAAAGATAGTCATATGTTTTGAAGAATTGGTTACATATTTCCTCTAATTCGTTAGGTATATACTTCATCGTATTTTAATTAGCGTATCCAAGGAACTGGGTTAATAATATCTTGTATTTTCATCTTTGTTAGGCACTCCATAGGTGTCCATACCTAATATCTCTCGAATTGCTTTGGCCTTGCTATTATGAATGTTGCTCTTTTGAACTCTTCTTAAGTTTTGCTTATTCGTGGATGAATGAAGAAAACACATTGTAGAAGGACGTCCAATCTTGATAGTTTCCGGTAAACTTTGCTATGTCTATCTTCGGAAGCTTCACATCATCACTAAAGCTAAGTGCGAGATTACTGCTAATTCTGCTTGTGCACGACGTAGTACTTTCTAGCATAAGCTTTTTAAGTATTGAACCACAAATATTTTCTTGTTTGGCTATTAAAACCCGTTAATTCCATTCACATCTTTAAATCTATTGTTGAATTACTGTGGAAAACTCAATGTGTAGTAAATATCGTTTTTTTTTCTTGTGTGAATATGTATAATGTAATGTAATTTACAGATTCTTCGTTTTTCCCAGTCAGTAAAAGTATATATTGCAAATAGTACTGGTTATTACACGTCGACTCCAAAAAATCGTCGCTTTAATCCATTCATCATTATTATTATTAGCATTGATAATACATTTTTATCTTCTCGAAATCATGAAGTGAAAATTTTGATTTTTATTTTCTAATTTACCGTCTAAAAGTAGCTTTCACATTTAAAACTCATTTATTTACGTTTTACATCCATCGTTGGGTCACCAATTTACATAGGTGTGCGAAAATTCAACTCAATCTGCCCAGTAGTAGTGTCGGAGTAAATCGGTTATAACAGACGGACAGATGGACACGCCAGTGATCCTATGAGTGCTCCGTTTTTTTTCTTCTTGTGGTACGGAACCCTAAAAATATAAGATCGCTTATAATAGGAAGTTTTTTCATAAATAATGTGTTTTATTAATGTTTCTATGCATGTCCATACTAATTTGCAAGATCTTGCATTTACGTATAGATCCTGAACGTCACTTTCGTGCATGCGTTTTTTTTAATGATAAAAATCAATTCGATTTTTTTAATTATTTTTTACAAGTATACGATGATAATTTAAAACGATCTACATACATTTTTCATAAGATTTTAGAAAATGTTTGTCTCGGTCGTAAAGGGTTAAGGCTTGTGATGTGGGTACCAGGCGACGATATATATAATAGATAGATACATATAGATACTTAAATACATAGACAGCCATGACCAAGGAAGTGCCTTAAAAAGAGAAAATTACGCACGCGAGTGTTAAAACGGAGTGTTTAAACGGGATTATTTTGCTATGACTTCGCTGTATGTCCGTTCGTCTGTCTGTTACTAACATTGATTTAGAATATATAAGTGGATCCCCAAACAGCTCAAAAAAATGGCCCCAAAAAATGGGCCGCAGAAGTAAATATTGCGGTCCTTTTGCTCTTTGGAACGAAAACGACCTAACGTTAATAATGCCAGTTATACGAGATAGGTCGTTTTGATCCTAAAGGCGTACTTGTGTCGAACCCGCTGAGGTGACGTTTGTCAAAATTGTTTACAATGACGAAATGTTCAGTGAAAATATGCAAAAACAACAACTACAAAATAAGGAAAAGAGATGGAATACATTTCTTTAAGTTAGTATTGATACAATTATACAATAATATATGTTATTTAGTCTTAAGTAATTTGGTATTTTTGAATAAAATATATTTTGTATACCAAATAAGGAATATCAAGGAACAAAAATGTAATGAGTCGATGTGAGATCAATATATTTTTAATTTTTGAATGAAATAATATTATGTATTCACTAAAACGGGGCTTAATCGTGTACAACGTTTTAGTTAATATATAATGTGTGGAAGTCGTATGTGTGTGTAACTACATAGTCATTTTGTGAATAAAATTGTATACTATCTTTTACCCGCTTTTTTATCTTTTACTTCGATACCGTAGAATTAGAATAAACACTATTTTCTGTTCTTCCCAAGAGTCAAATTTCATCTTAATCCGTTCAGCGGTTTAAGCGTGAAGACGTCACAGACTGATAGACAGAGACACTTTCGTTTCGTTTTCGTTTCATTTATAATATTAGTATGGATCTGTGCGGCCATGTATATATATATATATATATATATATATATATATTTAGCCATATATATCTACTATATATAAGTGCTCAGAAATGAAGTAGTGCATGACTTTGTGCCAAACCTCCCGTTCAAGCCTCCGTTTCAAAGGCGTCAAATTCATTGACAAATTGAAAGATCAGTTAACCAGGACCTTCAGAATTAAAATTACCCTTCCTCCATATTTTTTCAGAACATAAGTCTTTACATCAGATCTCTTTCCTGATTCGGGATAAATGAGCCAAATTAAATACACCATTGAAAAATAATGATGATATCTAATACCTCTATAATGATATCTGATGTGACATCTTCACTTTGTAGTCTTGTAGTCACTTTAAATAAAACCAGTGATAAATCAGGCATTTGAGAAACAGAACAAGTAGATACATCTCTTTCGGACACCTAATTTAATTGGTAAGTAAGTTAAGGATGGGTGTATATACATTTTGTATTACCTAGTTATAAAGCCGTGCATTGTGCAACACTGTAAAAATATAAGACAAGAAACGGTTGGTTTTCTTTCAGTGCTTTAAGTATAAATTATTATTATTTAAAAGAGAATTTACATTTTAGCTTTCCTCTATTAATAAAATATAAAGATGTCTCTTTATTTTATTTTGTAGTATTTCCTTATATACTTACTTAACGGTTTCTGTTAAAATATCAAAAGTATAATTTTATGATATTTCTGATATACTCGTAAATAATAGTTATCTACAGCAACTCCATTCGTTTCATATTCCTTCGCTATTCAGTTCTGACAGTTGACATTTGGTCACCTTACGGTATAGCATCATTATTCCTTAAACATAAAAAGTTTCTACTATTTTGCGGTGTTGTTCGCAAATTTGACACTTATTGCTCACTTCACAAAGTTTTTTATTCTTTGAGTTTTTTTTATTATAGTTTATTGTAAGTGATCGTTATTAGCTTCAACTGAAACATGATAGAAATGACTTTTAGTGCCACTTTTCTTGGTTTTTTTGTTTGGCTCTGTGCGTCCATTTATTATTTAATGTCATTGGTTACTAAGCTGTATCTCGAGGACCGCGATACAGCTGATAGAACTTTTCACAAATATCGTATTTTTATTGCCGCTATACTATAATCCTAAAAATAAACAAGAAATATTAGCCTTCATCATCAGCCTATGATAGTCCACGGCTGGACGTAGGCCTCTCCTATTAACTATGCGTATAGACGCATTAGGAGGTAAATGCCCATAATCGCCACGCTGGGCAAGCGGATTGGCGATCGCCGTAATTGTCCACTAAGATGACGCTGCTGCCCATCATCAATCTGTTATCGAATAATAGTCAGTGACACTTCAATCCCTTAGTCGACTCTTACGATACCCGCAGGAGTTGGGGTGGCGACAAATGTATTCTTACTGCCGTCACCAACGTCCAAAGTGGGGTGCTGTATTATTAGTCACTGGTCAAATTTCTCGGGTATATGTATGTAGTACGGTCAAATCGTACATAATTTTACCCTAAACTCGCAAATCAAGTAGTATGGCTGCATTTTTGGTATATTGTTTAGACACCATAGGAAAGTCCAAACCATATTTTGCAAGCAAAAAAAAGTTGTGCTAGATGGGTAGTACGTGAAAAACTGCGAAATTTACGGCCTTTTTTTAGTTTCTGATTTTTATTTAAAAAACCTTACGTGTTTTGATATCATAATATGTAAATAAACGATTAAAGACTAGTAAATTTCCAACAAGTTGAGCTAACATGCATTACCGTAGGTCTTATAGTTTCAGAGATTCGAGACTTTAAAAAGTACCCCTTTTTGTAAACTAGATAAAATTGTGTTTTGCTAACGTTTTCGACTTAATATCGCCTCATCTAATTATGCTACGAAAAACATGCAATAATGACCTTATAGCGCACTTAATATTCTTTAATTTAAGGGTAAAATTAGGTCAGTAAACTTTGTAGTTGAAAGTATAAACCCGAAATTCCAAAGGCAGGAGGCCCGCTATCTAAGTTTTTCATACAAATCGCAAGTCGAGTTGCAAAACTGCAATTTTGGTATATTATAAAGGCCTTATAGATATACACGAAAATGCATATTAAAAGAAAAACAAAAAAATAATTTGATAAAATGACAAAAAGATAATAGTTTTTTAATTAAACGTCAAAAAGTAAAAAAGTCCAATATTTTTTCAGTTTTTTTCGTCTTATTCCGAAATTCCTTTTTTGTTTTTCTTGTAATATGTATTTTTGTACGTCCTTATAGGGCATATATAATATACTAAAATTGCAGCTTTGCAACACGACTTGCGATTTGTATGAAAAACTTAGATAGCGGGCCTACTGCCTTTTGAATTACGCGTTTTTATTTTCAATTAAGTACAAAGTTTGCTGACATGATTTTACCCTTAAATGAATGAATATTAATTGCGCTATAAGATAATTATTTCATGTTTTTCGTAGCATAATTAGGTAAGGCGATATTAAACCAAAAATGTTAGCAAAACTCAACATTTTATCTAGTTTACAAAACAGGGTACTATTTGAAGTCTCGAATCTCTGAAAGTATAAGACCTACGGTAATGCATGTTATCTCCTCTTGTTACAAATTCATTCATCTTTAAACGTTACCTGATACATATTGTCAAAAAACGTAAGGCTTTTTTTATAAAAATCAGAAACTAAAAATAGACAGTAAATTTCACAGTTTTTCACGTATAATGTAGCTAGCACAACTTTTTTTTGCTTGCAAAATGTGGTTTTATACTGGCCTATGGTGTCTAAATAACATACCAGAAATGCAGCTTTACTACATGTTTTGCGAGTTTAATGTACGATTTGACCGTACTAATGTAAGTAATCTCTTACAAGGCTAGGTGCCATTGACTATAGGTACTCTAAGAGCAAGATACCCGAAAGGATTTGCAGCATCATAGTAGACACACTACTAGGATCGCCAACCCGCTTACCCAGCGTGGCGATTATGGGCGTTATCTCCCAATGCGGCCATTCGCATTAAGGTGCATGCACAGCAAAAGAGCATTTGCTGTTCTAACCCCCTACTCTACGAAATTCGATCGTTACACGAAACGTGATTCGTTGATTTCGTAGAGTGGAGGATAGAACAGCGAATGCTCTTTTGGTCTGCATGCACCTTAAGTAGTCAGAACCCCACAGATGTCATTATCTCATTATATACCATAGATCAAGCAAACGTATCTACTTAGCGTGTCAAATGAACTCAGTAAAATCTACTGAGTTGTCCGTCTTTAATCGCAGCTTGCAGCTTTCGTGCGTCAAATTTTGTAAGTTGAAGTGAACAAAAACATTAATAATGCCTCCTTAAGTAATATTAATTGCAACAAGACAAAAAAATATGAATACTGAAGGGCCTGAGATATATTTAAAATCATAGGCAAGTAACAACTTCAGTAGGTACAAAATCTGACACGCTCGGCCGCCATACAAATGAATGAACTTGTTTCTTCTATCCAAATCTAATTCTGTGGACTATACTCTAAGGGCAAGATTCCCGAAAGGGTTTGCATCATCATAGTAGACACACTACTAGGATCGCCAACCCGCTTGCCCAGCGTGGCGATTATGGGCGTTATCTCCCAATTCGGCCATTCGCATTAAGGTGATTGCACAGCAAAAGAGCATTTGCTGTTCTAACCCCCTACTCTACGAAATTCGATCGTTTCACGAAACGTGATTCGTTGATTTCGTAGAGTGGAGGATAGAACAGCGAATGCTCTTTTGGTCTGCATGCACCTTAAGTAGTCTGAACCCTATGTCCAGCAGTGAACTGAAATAAGCGTACGTTTTTCCCGTATCGCAGGTAAAGGCCGGCAAAAGTACTAAGTTCTAAACCTAACTTTTTAGTTCATTCCCTATACACGTGTACCCGTTAGTCCCGTTACACGTTGCCTACCGGGTAATTTCCCCCGGGTACCCTTACTACTGGTGCAGTAATAGTCAATAACAATTGCGTTCGCTAAAAAATATCGTCGACAAGTAAAACTCACTATAAAACCGGCCAAGAGCATGTCAAGCCATGCTCAGTGTATAGAGTTCCGTATCCGTAGTTATTTCCGATTATGATCAAAATAGTTTTAGTTTAAAGTATTATACAGGATGATCAATTTAAATGGGTCATTATGGCGGTTTTGGAAACCATAACAGATAGCGAATTCTTTGTTATAGGAACCATGAGATCGATTTTAATAAAAAGAAAAACTGCATTCATACAGTTACAAAACTACGTGTACCCTGCACTTTTTGAAAAATAAAATTGGGTTTATTTTCATTTGGATATCGGTTGTGTAGCTTTTAAATAGTAAATGTTTCTAAGAAACATGATATCTAAAACGAATAGAAAGCATTGTTTTTAAGCAATGGAGTATTATTTTTCGATACTTCAGTGCCGCCGCCGGCCCTTGGATTTTGTATGGGGAAGTTACAAACTACTTATGAGAGATATCGAAATCTGTTCTTAGAAACCATGGCTTCGTTTTTAGATTTAATAATAATGACATGGTCTGTGGAAGATCCGTTTGACTTTAAAATGAGTGATAATCATGAAAGTTTAACACGTTCCATGTGCACTGTGCAGCTAAAATCGATAGTGTCACCTCTCACGTGCAAATTCTCGCACAACATGTCAAGCATAACCTGGCAACAGTATTAAAGGTCCGCCAATACCTAATTTTATCAAATTGTCACTTTTTACAGCTGATATGTGCGGGTAAGTTAACGTAGCTTAGCTCGTACGTGCAAATTTCAAATTATCCCTATATTTAAATAGGGTCGTGCATCATATATGCTGCATTCACGTCTCATCAATACCTTCAAATGTATCACATGTGATGCATGTACAGGGAACGTGTTAAGTCAAAGGATTGTAAACGGCGGTAAGGGTAGGTTAGGCACGGTTGACCCATTTACCCCCGGGGTATGAGGGTTAAATAATTGGATACAGGTCGTTTTACAATTAAAGAATTGGAAAAATACGAATATGTATTGTTTGATCTCGATAATTGGTTCTTTGAGATTTTTATAATGCTTGCAAAATATATTGACAACAATCCTCCAGGGATCTCCGTCATCGTCATCATCATATCAGCCGAAAGACGGCCACTGCTGAATAAAGGCCGTGTGGTGACGGCAGTAAGAATACATTTGTCACCACCCCAGCTCTTCCCGTGGGTGTCGTAGGAGTCGACTAAGGGACTAAAGTGTCACTGGTCATACACTTGACCCGGGTATGTCTGAATACTACGACCAAGACCACCGGGGGATGGGCAGCAGCACCCCTAAAGTGCGGTGGAGACACTGCGATCGCCAACCCGCATGCCAAGCGTGGCGATTATGGGCATTAACTCCTAATGCGCATAGTTAAGCCGTAAATAAGTCCAGCTGTGAACTGAGATAGGTAAATTTTTTGCTGGTGGTACCTCGTGCAGGGTCCGCCCGGATAGCTACCACCGTCTTACCCGTTACCCTGCCGCTAAATAGCAGTGTTTGCACTGCTGTTTCGGTTTGGGGGTAAGATAGCCGGTGTAATCACTCGCACAGAGGCAATCCATCTAAGTCCTCAGGGTAGGCAGCGCATAGGTGATTTTCTGATCGCTATATCCATGGGCCTCACTTCCTGCTTTCCATAATTTCCATCAATGTTTACAGCTGAACTTACATAACTTCAAAGCTAATATGATCACTTTTCTTGTTAAACAAAACGCTTTCATCGCAAAGTTTAGACTCGCATTGTCATATTTAAAACTTCTTTCATTGTGGCGACACTGCTTATTTCAAGTTTTCAAGTTTCCATTCTTTTCAGCCATTTTTGTATAGTTGGAAAAGTTTTCTTTGTTTTCATGTTTGTTTTACATTTCATGAATGGTTTTAGAATGTAAATAAATAAAAATCAAGGGTAAATTTTATACAAATCGACCTAGTCCCACGGTATGCTCAATGAGGCTTGTGATGTGGATACTAAGCAACCATATACACCGTATTTTTTTTAAATTCCGTTAAATTCAACAGGCTACTTGGTACGTTAAATGGACCTACCTGGTAGCTTTTAAATAGTCGAACTCGAACAATTTTTTTTTTTATTACAGATTAGGGTGGATCGCGGTTGTATGAGTTTTTTTTATTTTATTTCAAACGTAATGGGCTAGTGAAAAGTAGATGCTCTGCTTATTACTTTAAAAGGAAATTAACTTATTTTTTTAAATTTCTTAGTTTTAATACTGCCCCAAGCCTGTCAAACATCAACCATATTGTAATCTGTGGGCCACATTTTGGCAAAGATAACTATAATTCTGGTGTATAGTTGTAGTCTGCGTTTGATAATAGTTATAAAGACTAGGCTAGAATCGCGGAAAATAATGCCGGTATTTAACACAAAGAGAGATTACAAACTAATGTAAGCGTGCGAAATTTTGTCAATTTTCCAAGGTATTTTCTAAGATAAAAAGTCATGTTAATTGCAAGAAATGTGTACTACTAGATTATTTGTATCTTTTTTAATAATAAATAGATGATTTGAATATTTTTATTCTCTTTTAATGGCCTTAAACACCGACTTAGATCTGTCTATAATTTTCATATTTTCAGTGGTCTTGGGGCAGTACAAGATGTACGAATATTAAGAATTGACCATAATGTTTTTCATTTACTTTATTATGGAGCATCGATTTAGAACTAGCCCATTTTGAAAATCGAAAAAAAAATTATTATTTTAAAAATATTATTACAGATGGTGCCTGTTTTAGGCTCTAGTGCGAGAAGTGTGTCATTTTACGTCAGGTCTAAAACTTCGGAGGGCCATCTGTACTAAAAAACGTCGTACGAGACACGTGCAAATTCATAACTAGTGTCGATTTAAAACATCGCCACTCCTTTCGAATTTCATGTTTTTCGCACTTGTGTCGTAATGTACTATTTTAATGTAGATTCTGACGTGTTCCACGTCAAGAATGGATTGTTTTTCTGTAAGTTCGCACTTTCGTTGTCAAAACAACACCATAAAAAGGATTCCTAAAAAAAGGACAGGTCTAAAAACAGGGATATTCCCTTTGGATTTTAAAAGGACGCAGTTATCATCACGACTGAGCATTTACGGATTATGGGCTTAATGTGGATCACCTCCTTCAGATACCGCATTTTTTAAATCACACCGTAAGCCTATATAAATCCACTGCAGGATATAGGCTTCTCCTGCCCTCTATGCGTATAGGTGGGACACGTGAACGCAGGTTTAGTGCTTGATAATGATGACCTAGGCTCTCTGAAACATGTCACGCATAGTGATTAAATACACGTCAGTTTCACCGTTTAGTTATATGTAGATATACTTAGATAAGCCGTGTGGTGACGGCAGTAAGAATACATTTTGTCACCACCCCAACTCCTCCTGCGGGTGTCATAAGAGCCGATTAAAGGATTGGATGGGCAGCAGCGCCATTATAGTTGACACAATATAGTACGATCGCCAATCTGCTTGCCCAGCGTGGCGATTATGGGTATTTACCGCCTTACCTATACGCAATAATACGCATAGTTAATAGGAGAGGCTTACCTCCAGCAGTGGGCTGAGATAGGCTTATGATGAAACTGTAATATTAACAACAAACACATGATTTCCTGATAAATATTCACATTAAAAAAGAAAGGGCACCACTTTAAATAAAATGAAACATATAAATCTATGGGAAAAAGCATATGCAAAGCGGTGGTGGCTCAGTGGTTTAGACGTTTGAATTTCATTCCGGAGGTCGTGGGTTCAAACCCTGGCTCGTACCAATGAGTTTTTCCGAAACTTATGTACGGAATATCAGATGATATGTACCATTAGCTTTCGGTGAAGGAAAACATCGTGAGGAAACCTGCATACATCCACGAAGAAATTCAAAGGTGTATGTGAAGTTCCCAACCCGCTTAGGGCCAGCGTGAGGACTATAGCCCAATCCCTCTCATATATGAGAGGAGGCCTGTGCCCAGCAGTGGGACATTATATAGGCTAAAATATTATTATTTATTTTAAATCTATGATAAAACGAATGAAACGCAATATTCATCTAGCAAGAAGTGATCTGTGGGACTTAAGCTCCCCCATTCCTGGGAGTTTTTCTTCTCTTTTCTTGTACGGATGTTGAGGCATCCCATTACTGTTTTTATACCGCGGCGGTGGCAAACAAGCATACCGTCCGCGTGATTAACTTTGCCCTATATCCAGTATCCAGTACAATATTGCCAATTTGTTTAAGAACAATTTCAATATTTAAGATTCACACAATTTCAGAACACTATTTTGGTCTTATCACCAACTTAAAACCTTAAACCTTATAACGCAAATATCTTTAGTTCAAATTACCGATATTTATTAATGGTAACGTAAAAATTTTACAAAGGTGATTCACGATATGTGTAATAAACGAAAAAGACACATAATATATTTTTTCCAATTTAAATTATACAGGAAACGGTTATCATTCAATTTCATTGATAAAAGATTGATGATGGGCAGCAGCGTCATCATAGTGGACACATTACTGCAATCGCCAATCCGCTTGCACAGCGTGGCGATTATGGGCATTTACCTCCTAATGCGTCTATACGCATAGTTAACAGGAGAGTCCAGCAGACTATCATAGGCTGATTATGATGATAATAATTCATTTACAAATAATTAAAACTCATAATATAATCGTAAGATTAAGTACAATACAAATAGTATGATACAAAAATGAGAAATATTTATATGTTTACTCATTTAGAATCCGTATAAATGACTATGAGAGAATTATAATGAGATGATGGGAGATGCTGGATGCAAGTAGTAAAAAAAATATCACAATGGCGGCTAATAGGAGAGGCCTACGTATATATCCAGCAGTTGAAGAACATAGGTGAACGTGTATGTTGGCGAACGGTGATGAACATACGTCGCACTCTAGCGGGCAGTTTCGTGGCAACGTAAGGTTTACAAAAAAAATCTTAACTTACGAGTATTAAAATGTATTTAGTATTTGTAACAGTTTATTTGAATTCGTTGAAAGGAAGCAAAACGTGTATTCGCTATAGCCTGCGTAGAAGAGGAAGTGAAGTTTATTCATAATACACAATTACACATTTCTCTGAGATAAAAAATAACATACAATTTTTGCAAAATTCGAATTTGCCAATGCAGTCTTCCTTTAATGTAATAAATAAGACTATGAACAAATTGTCAAAAGTACGCCTGCACCCTAAAGGAAAACAAGTATATCTGAAATTACAAATTGTTTTAAAATCGAATCCGGGGAATGGACACTAAAAATGATAAATAGTCTAATTCAAAACGAAGGGGTTGAGACTACAAATAATGTTAACCAAAACACACTTCATTGAAAAAAAAAATATATTCGCATAACATATCTACTTAAGTAAATTAAATATTTTACAAACTAGTCAATAATATTTTTATTTCAAATTGAATGAATACTAAAAAATAATACGTTACTAACGTACTACTTTAGTTTCTAATATATTTAGAATTGTACATTATAAATACTAAGTACAAATACTTCTGCTTATTTGAAAATGAATTGATGTATTTGTGAACCTTATCTATCATTTTGACATGCCACCAAACTGCCCGCTGGAGTGCGACGTATGATGATGAAAATAGCGTCCAAGAGCATGTCGGGCCATGCTTAGTGCAGGGCTCTGTAGTTGTTCAAAAATGGCTGCGTCATGTTCGCAAAAAATGTTAAAGTTTTCATGATTTTTATCATAGTTTTTGGACCCTCGGATGAAAGTTAGAGACGGGGGAAACATTTTTTTTATTCTGGAGCGGCTAACTCCGAAAGTACTGAATTAACTTTAGAAAAATGAAATAAAACTATGAAAACGGATAAACTCGCGTATATTAACTAATTTTAACTTCATTCCTACGTTTCGAACACTTTCCAGGGTTCGTGGTCTGCGGATTTAGAAAAATCTTTCTTTTGGTATCCTCATTCTTTTTAAATGCTAAGTACCAATACAATCATATCCCACACACTAAGATTAGAGCAAAATAAAAAAAATCATCCCCACTAAGCGCAGAGGATGCATCCGTAAAATATAGAAAACATTTTTTTTCTACATTTTATTCTATCATTTTGCCGGCATGATTAATATGTATACTTGTAATTATATAAATTTCTAGTACTAACGGCCACTGAGCTATGCTGAGGACAGACAGACAAACAGACGGATATGGCGAAACTAAAAGTTTACTAAAAGTTACAGGGAACCCTAAAAAGACGAGATATCTGGTAAGAATTTTGTAAAAAAAATTAGATGTACCCTTTTTTGTTATTATTCATTAGCGTTACCTATTCAAGAAAAGGTAACAGCAGTGTTATTCACTAAGGAAACCGCCTTGCTGTCAGCGCTGTGTCAGCGCTACGGCAGCGTCGAGCCTAAAATGGTATTCACTAATGTACTTCAAACGACACTAGTGCTCGGCGACGAATGCGGCCTGAGCTGGAACTACACTGCGTCGAGAGTTTGACGTTTAATGTACGAACTTCGTATTCTCCAACGAAAAACAGCGACGAACTCGCCCACAAACTCGCCCATAGCCTCGATTCCTAATGTCAAATAAAACAGCTAGGATTTAAGACAAGGCTGTCTCGACGTCGAGCTCGTTGACGAACGCAGCGTCGAATGTGTGAATAAGAGAATAGCATAGCAGTTGTCAACGAGTTTTAGTAAAGTTTTGAAAGTCAATTTAGCATGACGACTTGTACACAGAAGCTTAGCTAGTTATATAGGATATCAACTTATCAATTCTCATAGAATAAATAAATATCTTGGGACATTTTACACAAATAAATCTAGTCCCACGGTAAGCTCAATCAAGGCTTGTGAGTGGGTACCAGGCAACGATAAATATCATAGATAGATACATATAGATACTTAAAAACATATACAGCCATGACCAAGGAACAAATATTTGTGATAAATAAATACACACATAATGCGCCGGGGTTCAAACCTGGAACCTCCAGCTTCGTAGGCAGGGTCACTACCAACTAGGCTACGGAGACATACAAAACCCCAAGACTTGATAAAATGCTAAAAAGCCAAAAACTGGTTCAAACGTGTGAAGGTACATGTTTATTAAATTGAAACACAATACATTTCCCATTTGGCAAATACATCAACATCCTGTCTCCTTTATTCCTCTCCCATCCCTCCATACAAAATATACTTTATAGTTAACACATACAGTTACGTTTTGAATGTACGACTCAAAGTTAATAAGCGTATTTGTGAAATACTTTTGGGGATCGTATTTTGTATTGATTAATGTCAACTGAAGAAGGTCTGAGTCGATTTAAGATATACAGGGTTACTTTTCCACCAGTACAATAAATCAACATACGTACCTAATAGAAGTCCAAAATATAAAATACTAAACCACTAATTGGAGTTCGAGGCCAAAGAAACTACGAAAATATCGTCACAACAATGAAATGTTCTAACAATAGTAAATCCTTATTTTCTAAAAACAGACGTTGAGATATCTTATTTATAGGTAATATTAATTCTTTAATTTATAGAATAGTACATTATGCATCAAGGGAGGTAAGTACGGAATTACTAACGAGAGTGTTAGAAGCCCGACGCCGTTAGGCGGAGGGCTTATATGACTCGAGTTAGTATTCCGCTTACCGACCGTTTTTCATCACACTTGCCGACAAAAAAATAAGTTTTAAGAAATAACATTATTAAATGACGTACTGATATTTCTATTACTCCCTAGGGAATTTCACTTTTCTATTACTCCCGCTGCACGCGCAAACAATGGCGCGCTTAGGCAGCAAGTGTGATGAAATAGTACATTGTGCATCAAGGGAGGTAAGTACGGAATCAAATAACAAGAGTGTTAGAAGCCCGACGCCGTCAGGCGGAGGGCTTTTATGACTCGAGTTAGTATTCCGCTTACCGACCGTGATGCATACAATGTTTTTCATCACACTTGCCAACCAAAAAATAAGTTTTAAGACATAATATTATGAAATGATGTACTGACATTTCTATAACTCCCTAGGGATTTTCACTTGTCTATTACTCCCGGTACGCGCGCAAGCAATGGTGCGCTTAGACAGCAAGTGTGATGAAAAAAATATTTATGGTTGGAATTGCAACGGTTTTGAATGTGTATAGGTAGGTAGTTATTATGTATAATTTTATCCACTAGTTATTTACACGGAAGTGCGTATCTTTTGTTCGTGTTTATAGCCGATAGTTCATAGCTTAGTAGCTCGCGGTGAGATCAGTGCGTTATACCGCAAAAACTGACCGCCTTGTCTACGTTTAGCATATACTATAGCAAGGGATGAAAAAAGTTTGCAGAACTGCGGGTCAGCGAACGATATGACCTTGAAAGTTTTCATATCGATCGATACGATGGTGTAGACACGTTTGCGTGACATCTTTTACTTTTAAACTATCTTTTTTATATACTGGGCATCCCAAAATTGCGATGATTGAAGGGAAAGTAGTAGTACCTTTAATATAGGAGATAGGTTATTTCACTAATAAGATTTTATGATATTTTTAAAAGTAAGTAATTTTCTGCATCTGCTGATTTTCTAAAAATTACTTAACTCGTCTGGGACTCAAATCCACTCAAATTATAAAAAACACGTCCTGTTTATGATGCCTATCGAGAGCATAAGCAAAGCAAATAAGTAGCAAGTAAGTAATTCTAAAGTAACAGTAGCTCAGAAGAAAGAAATAGGATAAAATGACTGGAATTAATGATAAAAATTGCAAGAAAATGATGTATTGCTGTTCATACCTCTAAAAATAACTACTTATCTTATTTTAGAATAACTAACGTGAGACTCAAACATGTTAAAATATTATCGAACCGGGTTACTCACGTATTTAAGTCCATAATTGCCCGACATGTTTTGACCCATTAGGAGGGTCCTCGTCCGGAGCACCTTCGGCCAAAGCCCGACGCGTACTCGTAACATGTCTAGCAATTATAGACTTAAATACGTGAGTAACCCGGTTCGATAATATTTTAATATACTTATCTTACAAAATCTGCGAATACAGTACTCGCTATTAAAAATGAGATAAAGTGTCTTTGTCACCAAAACAGTGTATCAATAATTTTTAAATTACTTTCCTTTCATGACCCATAGACTTTGGAACACCCGGTATAGAGTGAAATATCGATATTACCTATGAATTAAATCAGGCAATGTTATCATTAAGTATTTTTAGGTCATAATCTATGAAATTGGTGTTAAATGTATAATGGATAGTTTCAAAAAACAACGTGCACATATCTGTGTACAGTCGAGGAATTTAATTTCCTACCCATTTCGTACCTTGTCACAGTGACAATCAATATAAAAGCTGCTAGGACTGTCATATTATAACTACATTACTGTGTACTAAGAAAAGGTACGAAATGGGTAGGAAATTTAATCCTCGATGGCAAAATCAAAACTAAGCAAATCTGCCAATAATATTCGACATCTCTAAAGTGTTTTTTGGTTACCGTTTATTCTAGAATGTATTAACCTTCTAAAAATGATTTGCAATAAATAAATAAAAATACTTTACTGAAATATTTGGGCGGATTTTTATTTTGTTCAAGTTTTTTCAAATGTTCCAATTTTTGATTTTTTCATATTTTTTCTACTCGGAATTGCGAGCTCTTTCGATCCTCATTAGCAGACAAAAAGTGTCCCGAGAATTCCATACATTTTTTGTCTTCCACTGAGTTACGGTTGAAGAAAGTGTATGAAAAATAGTAACTCATGGAATTTTTTTGGGACACTTTTTTATTTCTATCAACTAGAAAAAAATGTAAAATAGTCCAAATTTGGTATTTTTTTAAAACTACAACATAATAAAAATCCGCTCGTTTACTCAATTTATAAATCATGCACAGAAACATATTTCCGAAATCAACTGCACATTCAATTACGGTTGGCCCGACACGCACTTGGTCGTCTTTATTAAGTTTGTGTACATAAATAAAGTATCTAGAGCTTTTTTCCATTACGCTGTATCCATGCTGAAATGCGGGTGAATGACCTCAGGAATCTTCTATTAGCAGAGACCGGTAAGAAATAAAGACTGCAACGACTTCACGTTCAAATATGATTCAAGGGCGGCATGAGTTATCTCAGAAAATGTTGACGTAAGGAAAAACCTTAATTTTATGACCCTTATTTTTTTTCAAAGACCTATTCAATTATACCCCATACAATACAATAGGATTACAGTAAAAAAATTATCCCTAATTCACTAGCTGGGCAGGTACCCAAAAAAATTTCTTTTAGTACAGACGTTGCCTTTTTTAGGCTCTAGTGCGAGAAGTGTGTCATTTTACGTCAGGTCCAAAACTTCGTAGGGCCATCTGTACTAAAAAACGTCGTACGAGACACGTGCAAAAATGAAATTCGAAACGAGTGGCGATGTTTTAAAACACGACCGATAGGGAGTGTTTTAAATCGACATGAGTTACGAACATGTTTTTCGCACTTGTGTCGTAATGTACTATTTTCTACATTTTATTCTACCACTTTGTTATCTTAATTAATATGTGTACCTGTACCAAATTGTGAATTTCTTCTATTAACGGCCACTGAGCTATGCTGCGGACAGACAGACGGACAAACGGACATGTCGAAACTACAAGGGTTCCTTATTTATTACGGAGCCCTAAAAACCATGACTGAGGATTTTTTTTAAGAATGCAAAAGCTGCATTGATCGGGATTCGAACCTGGGAATTTTGCATGCATAATTAGTCTACTGGCTGACCTACGAGCGATGTCAAGACGAACTCATATACAGACATACGTTTTTTAAATGTATTACTTTTAAAATTGGAAAAAAAAATTAAAAAGTATTTCAAACCGACATTCACAAAGACAAAACTTTAGATGATAGTACCAGTAATGGACAATAGACCAATGATGGACATTTGATTTAAATAACACTACATCATTAGTGGTCGGAACAATGGGTGCAAAACTTTTACAAAACTTCTAAATTGACATTATGGGAACACTTTAGCCTAGAAAAATAAGAATAATATTATGGAATCATAAATGTATTCAATTTTATTGTCCATCTCGGAAGTGTTATTTCATGTCTTGACAAGTTGACATGGGCGGGACACGCTGGATGCAGGTCGCATCTAACCGGTACATGTGGATGTCCAGAGGGGAGGCCTATGTTCAGAAGTGGACGTCTTATGGCTGAGACGATGATGACGATTCATAAGCAAAAACTCCTCCTTAATAATAAAAAAAGTATACAAAGCCAAAAAGATGATGCTTATTTTAGGAGTTGCAATAGCGGACCATATTTGCAGTACTAGACCATAGTTGGGGTTGGGGTGTTAAGGTACATTCATTTAAATTATATTATAATTATGTTTTGAGGACTTTGGTACTGGAATCGGCAATTAATCTGCTATTCTGTTGATACATAATATTAGTAGAAGGTTTTTTACGGTTATTACATTTAGTATAAAATTTAATTTGAAAAAATTGAGTGCGTTAAAACATTTTTACTCATGCAAAAAAAATGTTGACTATACTATATTAAAATTTTTAAGAGAAGTTTTACTATTCGGAAATGAATTAAATAAAAAAACAAAAGGGCAGATTTAATTAACCGTACTTTCATTGGTGTGTCCATCACTAGTGCTTGTCAGCCAAATGTCAATCACTGTTGTCTGTCACCCAAATGTCCATTAGTGGTGTTTGTCACCTAGATATCTGACACTAGTTAGTGCTCCTAAGTACTGACCAGAACTCCTGACGACACCTGCAACAGACATTTTACTTACTTTAAAAATATCAATCATAAGCCGACTTATAGTCACACAATTTAGGGCTTATAAAATAAATACGAATAAATAAACGCGAATTAAATTGTAGATTACACGCCAAGGCCGTTTAAGTAGGAAAAGTCTCTGATAACGTGTAATTGTAGGCCGAGGCGAAGCCGACGCCGACAAACATGTGATCCGAGGCTTTCCCATTTAACGGCCGAGGGGTGTATACTATTTTTCTACTCAACGGAGCCGGCAGGCGGCAACTTAGTTTAGCGCAGCGGCCGGCAATGTACTGTTTGCCAACTGGAGGGCAAAAAAAATATCCGCATTACCACGACGATTACTCACTCACTCATGAAATAAAACTATGGAAAACGGATAAACTCGCGTATATTAATTATAAATATTAGATGTCATATACCAAAGAAAAACGACCAAGATCACCTATGTCCGAGGTGGGGATCGAACCCACGTACTCAGCTTTCGCGGCTGATGCCTGTACCCCTCGGCCACTCGGTCTTAGCAACCACCGGTCAAATTTCTCGGGTATATGCAATCCCTTACAAGGCTAGGCGCCTTTGACCATTCTCTAAGGGCAAGCACTAACTACATACCTGCACCTGTTTTCGCAATATGTTCAATAGATGGCAGCACCATCTCTCTCTGGCTATTCTAGAAAACTGTAAAGTATTCTAATAGGAGGTGCAGGTATGTAGTTAGTGCTTGCCCTTAGAGAATGGTCAAAGGCGCCTAGCCTTGTAAGGGATTGCATATACCCGAGAAATTTGACCGGGGGTTGCTAAGACCGAGTGGCCGAGGGGTACAGGCATCAGCCGCGAAAGCTGAGTACGTGGGTTCGATCCCCACCTCGGACATAGGTGATCTTGGTCGTTTTTCTTTGGTATATGACATCTAATATTTATAATTTATGTAGTATTAAGTAGTGTGACTACCGGAGAAAAATTAAAAGTACAAATCAAAGTATTTAGTTAATAAATAATTTGATTTGTGTTTTCGCAATATGTTCGCGTATATTAATTGAGTCAGTCACCCGCAGACCACGAACCCTGTAAAGTGTTCGAAACGTCGGGATGAAGTTAAATTCAATATAATATTTTTCCATAAAATAAAACTATGAAAACGGATAAACTCGCGTATATTAACTAATTTTAACTTCATTCCGACGTTTCGAACACTTTACAGGGTTCGTGGTCTGCGGATGACTGACAATGGAGGAAATTTGATAGATCTACCTCCATCAAAATAAGAAGAGAGATTTTTCCATAGTTTTATTTCATCAACCAAATAATGATATAAATTTATTTATGGAGAATTGTACATATTAGGTATCAAAATAAACAACATTGTTAAACAACATTGTTACACATCAAAAAACCCTAAAGTGGCCAGAACGCTCGCCGCATTGCCTCTTTGTACGGCTAAACTGAGCCTCTGGGCGAAGTACGACCCTGCCCGTAGGTCACCAGACACACCGATCAGTTTTTTTGAAATTTCCTTCACGAGTTTCTTTGTGTCTGATGACCAGGGCCCGAGGGTTTCAACCGCAAGTGCCATAAATATATAATTGTTTTTAAAAAAAAGCATATTTACAGCACCATATAATTGAATGTTACAAACTTTCGTGAGCCTAAAACACTATAAAATAAACTGTTACGCTCACGTGTGTATAGTCACTACACGCGACATGTTTCGGAGAGCGTTCACACTTCGTATGGCGTTGCGAGTAGGGAGGCAGGAACGCGGGCTCAGTAAATAAATAGATACTGCACTAAACTATGACTAAATACACGTTTAATAATATTCATCCCTATATAGTTTATCAGAAACACATTTAAAGTAATTAATTGAATGAGGCGTTACTTTGCGGAAGTCCATATTAAAGGATGAACAATATTGCTTTGCTCTTCCGCGATATAGAACGTGTAGTTAATTAGTGTAACCCGCTATAATAACTTGCGTATTTTTTTGCATGCAATTAATTTTCCCAACCTCTCGCCGCTAAACGCAAATAACAAATATATAACTATAACAAACCACCACCAATAACACTATACTCGACACGTGTTTCGCCTCTCTACGAGGCATCATCGGGAGTTGACGATGTTGTCGGTCTGGTGTCCGGCAACGGGCAAGTAATTAGGTATATCGGGTTACACTAATTAACTACACGTTCTGTATCGCGGAAGAGCAAAGCAATATTGTTCTTCCTTTAAAAATACATTTATTATAATACATTTATGCATCAGGGGTTATGCCTCACACGAAGTTGCCAGTCTTATTCATCAATTTGTCTCTGGCAAAACCTAAAGTGGAATTAAATGAAATCTCTGAATCCGCCATTTGCTCAAACTTACGAATAGGAGTCGCTGACTCGGTGAAATTGATTTAATAATGGAATCTACGTAAGTTGATGTAATCCTCTCAGATATGTTAAAGAATTCTAGTTTTTCTCCGCGAAAATTCACTCACTTTGGGAGGCGATTAGGGTTTACGAAATTGTATAATTTTAAGTTTTAGTTCCTTAGGGTTCCGTAGTAAACTAGGAACCTTTATAGTTTCGCCATGTCCGTCTGTCCGTCGTTCTGGCCGCAGTTTAGCTCAGTGGACGTTAGTACCTACAGTCGAATTCATAAATATGCACACGTTTATGTTTACGTTTATGCTGGCTGGAAAACGGTTTTAGGTATTGCATCGGTAGACAGTGTAGACGTGCCCTTATTACCTAGTGACGTACTTAGTGAGTGTTTTGTGCAACCCGCTTTTCGACAAAAGTGTGTTAGTTTTCCTGCTTCGCCGCCCCGCCCCCCGCTAGGGCTGCCCGCGGCCAGCACCCGCTCTAGCAGGTACGAGTACACGTCGAGCTTTGGTCGCGGATACTCCATGATGAGGATCCTCTAAATGGATCGAAACATGTCGAGCAATTAGCGACTTCAATTACGTGAGTAACCCGTGTGATAAATATTTAAATATGCACACGTTTCTTTACCTTAAGGCGTTGATATATAGCGTTTGGTTATATTTTTATGAACATGACTGTACTAGAAAATTTCCATTTGGTACAGATAGACAATATATTAATCACGTCGACAAAATAGTAGAATAGGGTAAAGGCACCAGTGGTCAGCCTCATAACGGCTTTTTGAAGTTTGAACAATCGCCATTTCTACAACAATCGTCGGATAAATAAAATAAGTAAAAAAAGTTTTAAGTTAAACGGTTTTTATTGTACCAAAAACTAGAAAATAAAAATTTGTTATAACTAACCGTAGATGCAACTTTCTGTAGATTACTCACGTGAAACTATTATCACTGTAGTTTTCCCAAGTCGGATGCTGAAAGCCACGTTTAGCCTCTATGTCAGTGGATTAAGCGTTACCTAATCGGAAACTTTTACTAAACTGAAATAAAAACGTGGGGCGTACGCAATTGTGATTAAGTCACTATAGTAATTTAAGAACAGCAGAATTAAGACAGCAATAGTGTGAATAAGTTTTTGTTTTAGCCTTGATAAAAGCTATTTACCTCTGTGGAAGTGATGGAACAGATGGATGATCAATTGCAAAATTAAAGCTACAATTACATATTTTGAACTTGTATGTTTCTTTCATCATAATAACGCCCCACGTTTTTATTTTAGTTTAGTAAAAGTTTCCGATTAGGTAACGCTTAATCCACTGACATAGAGGCTAAACGTGGCTTTCAGCATCCGACTTGGGAAAACTACAGTGATAATAGTTTCACGTGAGTAATCTACAGAAAGTTGCATCTACGGTTAGTTATA
The DNA here is from genome assembly GCA_025490895.1 of Thaumatotibia leucotreta. NCBI lineage: Eukaryota > Metazoa > Arthropoda > Insecta > Lepidoptera > Tortricidae > Thaumatotibia > Thaumatotibia leucotreta. Next base: position 22,977 of record JALPQI010002342.1, read on the forward strand.
ACAAATTTTTATTTTCTAGTTTTTGGTACAATAAAAACCGTTTAACTTAAAACTTTTTTTACTTATTTTATTTTCAAGTTTTTAGTGCAATTGTTAAGTTAATTTCCGATACTATACCAATGTTGTTTGTAATATGTAATACAATTATGCATGCTAAGTAGCTTTTATACTCTCGCGCTTTCATCACGAATCACGACACATAATGTAAACGTAATGGACATTATTTTATGTGTAATGGGAGGCGAATCCCTGCTGAATAGATATTTTTAGAAATTCGACACCATTTTTTTAAATTTAATATCTCGATTGACAAATAAAAACCAAAGGCTCGGCGTGGTTAATGTAAGGTTGAATGCCCAAAGTATCTCAAATGGACGTGTTATTTATACAATAAGTACCTTAACTAGATCACAGAAATCTGACAATAAGGAATATATAAATCAATTTGGTTTATTGAGAATTTCAAGTTTAAATTTTTATACGAGTCGAATTTCGAGACTATAAAATATAAACTCATTCTCTGAGTCGACCAACCGGAGGACCGCAGGTCTGAAGGAAAGTCCGACGCGAACCGAGGGCCTAAAGGGTCAATCCACGCAATCTATCAACCGGAGAGCCATAGGCCCGACGGCACTATGGCACGCACTGCGTGAATCCGAGAGACCCGCACTCTCTGTACATATATCAACTGGAGGACCGCAGGTCCGAGTGCATGTCCTACGCAAACCACCTGCGCTGTCAGCCTATCAACCGGAGGGCCGCAGGCCCGACAGCTCTCCCTATACGATCCACTCACGCTGTCACTTTATCAGCTGGAGGGCCGCAGGCCCGACGGCTCGCCCTACGCGAACCACTCACGCTGTCACTCTATCAGCTGGAGGGCCGCAGGCCCGACGGCTCCCCCTACGTGAACCACTCACGCTGTCACTCTATCAGCTGGAGGGCCGCAGGCCCGACGGCTCGCCCTACGCGAACCACTCACACTGTCACTCTATCAGCTCGAGGGCCGCAGGCCCGACGGCCCGCCCTACGCGAACCACTCACGCTGTCACTCTATCAGCTGGAGGGCCGCAGGCCCGGCGGCTCGCCCTACGCGAACCACTCGCGCTGTCACTCTATCAGTTGGAGGGTCGCAGGCCCGACGGCTCGCCCTACGCGAACCACTCACACCGTCACTCTATCAGCTCGAGGGCCGCAGGCCTGACGGCCCGCCCTACGCGAACCACTCACACTGTCACTCTATCAGCTGGAGGGCCGCAAGCCCGACGGCTCGCCCTACGCGAACCACTCACACCGTCACTCTATCAGCTCGAGGGCCGCAGGCCTGACGGCCCGCCCTACGCGAACCACTCACACTGTCACTCTATCAGCTGGAGGGCCGCAGGCCCGACGGCCCGCCCTACGCGAACCACTCACACCGTCACTCTATCAGCTGGAGGGCCGCAGGCCCGACGGCTCGCCCTACGCGAACCACTCACACCGTCACTCTATCAGCTCGAGGGCCGCAGGCCTGACGGCCCGCCCTACGCGAACCACTCACGCTGTCACTCTATCAGCTGGAGGGCCGCAGGCCCGGCGGCTCGCCCTACGCGAACCACTCGCGCTGTCACTCTATCAGTTGGAGGGTCGCAGGCCTGACGGCCCGCCCTACGCGAACCACTCACACTGTCACTCTATCAGCTCGAGGGCCGCAGGCCCGACGGCCCGCCCTACGCGAACCACTCACGCTGTCACTCTATCAGCTGGAGGGCCGCAGGCCCGACGGCTCGCCCTACGCGAACCACTCACACCGTCACTCTATCAGCTCGAGGGCCGCAGGCCTGACGGCCCGCCCTACGCGAACCACTCACACTGTCACTCTATCAGCTGGAGGGCCGCAGGCCCGACGGCCCGCCCTACGCGAACCACTCACACCGTCACTCTATCAGCTGGAGGGCCGCAGGCCCGACGGCTCGCCCTACGCGAACCACTCACACCGTCACTCTATCAGCTCGAGGGCCGCAGGCCTGACGGCCCGCCCTACGCGAACCACTCACACTGTCACTCTATCAGCTGGAGGGCCGCAGGCCCGACGGCCCGCCCTACGCGAACCACTCACGCTGTCACTCTATCAGCTGGAGGGCCGCAGGCCCGACGGCTCGCTCTACGTGCACCACTCACACTGTCACTCTATCAGCTCGAGGGCCGCAGGCCCGACAGCTCGCCCTACGCAAACCACTCACGCTGTCACTCTATCAGTTGGAGGGCCGCAGGCCCAACGGCTCGCCCTACGCGAACCACTCACACCGTCACTCTATCAGCTCGAGGGCCGCAGGCCTGACGGCCCGCCCTACGCGAACCACTCACACTGTCACTCTATCAGCTGGAGGGCCGCAGGCCCGATGGCTCGCCCTACGCGAACCACTCACGCTGTCACTCTATCAGCTGGAGGGCCGCAGGCCCGACGGCTCGCCCTACGCGAACCACTCACACTGTCACTCTATCAGCTCGAGGGCCGCAGGCTCGACAGCTCGCCCTACGCAAACCACTCACGCTGTCACTCTATCAGTTGGAGGGCCGCAGGCCCGACGGCTCGCCCTACGCGAACCACTCACACCGTCACTCTATCAGCTCGAGGGCCGCAGGCCTGACGGCCCGCCCTACGCGAACCACTCACGCTGTCACTCTATCAGCTGGAGGGCCGCAGGCCCGACGGCTCGCCCTAAGCGAACCACTCACACTGTCACTATCAGCTGGAGGGCCGCAGGCCCGACGGCCCGCCCTACGCGAACCACTCACGCTGTCACTCTATCAGCTGGAGGGCCGCAGGCCCGACGGCTAGCCCTACGCGAACCACTCACGCTGTTACTCTACTAGCTGGAGGGCCGCAGGCCCGACGGCTCGCCCTACGCAAATCACTCACACTGTCACTCTATCAGCTGGAGGGCCGCAGGCCCGACGGCCCGCCTTACGCAAACCACTCACGCTGTCACTCTATCAGCTGGAGGGCCGCAGGCCCGACGGTTCGCCCTTTGCGATTCACTCACGCTGTCACTCTATCAGCTGGAGGGCCGCAGGCCTGACGGCTCTCCCTATACGATCTACTCACGCTGTCCCTCTATCAGATGGAGGGCCGCAGGCCCGACGGCTCGCCCTGCGAAAATCACTCACGCTGTCACTCTATCAGCTGGAGGGCCGCAGGCCCGACGGCCCACCCTACGCAAACCACTCACGCTGTGAGTCTATCAGCCGGAGGGACGCAGGCCCGACGGCTCGCCCTACGCAATTCACTCACGCTGTCACTCCATCAGCCGGAGGGACGCAGGCGCGACGGTTCGCCCTACGCGAATCACTCACGCTGTCACCCTATGAGTGTATCAGCCGGAGGGCCGCAGCAATGATATACGATACTAAACCGTGGTCGCTTACAATGGGCCTCATAAGAAGGCTCAAAGTCAACCAAAGGGCAATGGAGAGGCATATGCTAAGAGTGTATCTACGAGATCGGATTACAAATGAGACCATCCGCAGCAGAACCAAAGTAACCGATATAGCTCTTCGAATCGCTAAACTGAAGTGGGCGGGGCTCGTCGCGCGTGGATTGCGTGGAACCGATGGCCGTTGGGGCGGTAAGGTTCTCGAGTGGCGGTCACCTACCGGAAGGCGCAGCGTGGGTAGGCCCCCCACAAAGTGTACTCATGACCTGGTGAAGGTCGCTGGATGCGGGTGGCACAGGGCCGGTCCTTGTGGCAATCTTTGGGGGCCTATATTCACCAATGAACGTCTTTTAGCTGATATGATGATGATGATGATGATAATTAAATCCGTATGTTTCTACCAAATATCTAAAGCAGTAGTGCAAAATCTACATATCGCTAAACCTAGCGGTTGTGGCAGGCCCTACGCGAACCACTCACACTGTCACTCTATCAGCTGGAGGGCCGCAGGCCCGATGGCTCGCCCTACGCGAACCACTCATGCTGTCACTCTATCAGCTGGAGGGCCGCAGGCCCGACGGCTCGCCCTACGTGCAACAATCACACTGTCACTCTATCAGCTGAAGGGCCGCAGGCCCGACGGCCCGCCCTACGCGAACCACTCACGCTGTCACTCTATCAGCTGGAGGGCCGTAGGTCCGACGGCTCGCCCTTCGCGATTCACTCACGCTGTCAGTCTATCAGCCGGAGGGACGCAGGCGCGACGGCTCGCTCTATGCGAATCACTCACGCTGTCACCCTATGAGTCTATCAGCCAGAGGGCCGCGGCAATGACATACGGTACTAAACCGTGGTCGCTTACAATGGACCTCATAAGAAGGCTCAAGGTCACCCAACGGGCAATGGAGAGGCCTATGGTAAGATCTCTGCGAGATCGGATTACAAATGAGACCACCCGCAGTAGAACCAAAGTAACCGATATAGCTCTTCGAATCGCTAAACTGAAGTGGGCGGGGCTCGTCGCGCGTGGATTGCGTGGAACCGATGGCCGTTGAGGCGGTAAGATTCTCGAGTGGCGGTCACGTACCGGAAGGCGCAGCGTGGGTAGGCCCCCCACATGGTGGACTCGTGACCTGGTGAAGGTCGCTGGATGCGGGTGGCACAGGGCCGGTCCTTGTGGCAATCTTTGGGGGGCCTATATTCACCAGTGAACGTCTTTTAGCTGATATGATGATGATGATGATGATAATTAAATCCGTATGTTTCTACCAAATATCTAAAGCAGTAGTGCAAAATCTACATATCGCTAAACCTAGCGGTTGTGGCAGGCAGTAACACTGGAGTATCAGACTTGAGGAGTTGGATGTTAGTATTAAATTCGCATGTTTCTACTTAATATCTAAAGAACTTCTTTAAAATCAAGATATCGATTAAAGATAAACCTTGGGGTTATTGTAGTCTGTACTGCTGCATCAGGAGTGAGGAGTTGGAAGTCAAGATCAGGCTGTTAGTATTTGATTATGCCAAACATGCTATACTTTCATTTTCACGTGTCTAACACTCTCGGTTAAGGTAAGCAGTACGTCTGCAGCATCAGGCTTTGAGGATACAAGGATACAAATATTATAATATTGCATTGTCATGGGGACTTGATAATAGTTCCAAATTTTATTGATTTCGGTGCAGTAGAAGTGGTCGAAAAATCGATCACAAGATTTGAAGCATCGACGACAGTTGATACGCAGTGAAGTTAATAAAAACCGTTTAATTAAAAAACATACGACATGTATGGATTTATTGTTTATTTTAGTTATGAATCAACGTTTATCAAAAACAATAATTCTCTTAATAAATTATATAATAATTTTTAAACAAAAAATGGCACAATATCCCAGTAAACAGCCTCTAAAAACCAATAAACAGCCTCGTTGAACCCAGTGTTCAGCCTTTAGTAAGTACAACTAATAATGAGATCAAAATAAACAAAATTATATCAAAATCAAAGATAATGATTGTGTTTTTTATAGCAACAATTCACTTAGCCAGTTAGCACAAAAACTATATCACTCCTTATACAAATATTATTTTAAGCATACTATTACAGTCTCTTTGTGTCTTCTTATTTTCTAGGAACTTCTTATTACTTATCATAAAAACAGCAATATTTATTTTTATAAAAATCAACGATATTAGTATATCTATAATATGTATTATTTATATATCTATATCTATAATCTACTATATATATATATATAATCAACCACAAAACTAAGAGGTAACTTCTAATCTCTAAAAATAAACAAGTCTTTGCCATTCGTCAAATCAATTTTCCGAACCACTGCTTGTATTTAATATTTCCAAAATTTTTCGGTCAGGTATGAACGTTTTTACTGTCTTTCTATTACTAGTTCTTACCACTGGCCTATTTATATTCCCAATATTCTCCTTTTTAGGAAAGCAGACAAGTTGATTCGACAGAATTTTTACTTTGGGTTCCTTGGTACATTTTCTTTTCATTCCTTTGGATTGAGTTTCATCAAGAGGTACAGAATCACTATCTGGTAAATTGGGCGAATCATGTGAATTATCGATCTTCCGTTTCTTTGTACACTTTTTATTTACTCTACTAGTACTTGTGCTCTCTTTTTGATTCCGTTTGGCTGCAAGCTTTTCTGCTTTTTCTTTTTTTGTCATTTCCCGTTTCAATTTTCTCTCTAAGAATTCTCTCCAGTCCTTTGATGATATTGCTCCAATTCGATTCATTACTCTAGGGGTACTAGATTTTTTAATAGGAGATGGTATTTTAAGAATCTGTTTCAATGCTGGTGAAACATTTGCAGAGGTCCTATGTACATTATAATTGGTCTTTTGATCTGTTTGGATTGAAAGTTGATTGAAGCTGTGGACATCATTTGAATTGTTGTTTAGAGTTGACAGAAGATTTGATGGGCTCAATAATTTATCGCAATTTTCCTCTTGATCAGGTCGGGTTGTAAGGAGAACATTATAATCATCATTAAAAAGAGTTTTTAATGTTGGTGAAGCATTTGTTGTAGTGGAATCATTCTCTTGAACAGGTTGGCTTGAAAGGAGAATATTATCATCGTTATTCACAGGTATCAAATCGTTACATTCATTTATTTCGTAAGTTCCTACTTCTAGATCTGGCAAGTCTAAGTTGTTTAAAAGGGTACTATTACCCAGTAACGGTAAACTTATATTCATGTCCGTTGTAATGTTCTCATGGCTCATGTTTTTTGAGTCCATTAAAGCACCTGATGCAGCAGAGTTGTCAATTCCATGAGCTTGTTTTGCAGTTTCGATTACTTTTAAAACAATCGATACCTCCACTCCTTGCTCTGTCAAGTCCTTGTGTAAACGCCGGATTACTTTAAGAGCTGTGTCAAATTCTCTGTGTTTTAAAGATTTCTTTGGTGATTGACTTGTCTTCCTTTTTAATTTTTCAGCATTATTTTGCACACATTTTGTGTAATCAACAGCATTAGGATCAAAAGGGTAAAGACCACATTTTCGAAACCCGTTTCTTATTGTGTCCTTTAGGTTGTCTTTTTGTAATACTTGTTTTAGCATTGGACAAAATGTGGCCTTTGTCAAGCATTTATTAGCATTTTCCGGTACAGATGACCACTTGTGAATCGTATTTTTCCATTCTGATTTTAGTGGTTTGAATACACTTACGTCCGCAGGTTGCATCATATGCGTAGTATTGGGTGGTAGTGCATACAGTACAATATTGTTTTTGTAGCAAAACTCACTCAATTTCAATGTTAAATGACTCTTGTGGCCATCAACAAAGAGTATCACAGGCTTTTGTACATCATTTTCTTCCAGCCATTTATTGAATCCTGTAGACACATAATCATAGAATATGTCAGTTTTCATCCACCCACTATCAGACTTCCCAAGCAACCAATCATCTGGCATACTGGCAACAACTACTTTGGGAGGTTTAACATATGGAAATACTACGCATGGTGGCAAAATAGCTCAAGCTAACAGTGAAATCGGGGTGATTTTTTTACTTTGCTGTTATCTTGTCGCGTGGGGTTGAATAGAAGAAGAATAGAATCTTTAAAAAAAATAAAGTTCTCAATAGAAAGTTTACTCTAAAGTAAATATTTTCGGACATAACCGTACCAAATAAAAAAAATGTGCCTCTAACCTTGATGAGCTGGTCAAAAAAATATGAAAAAAGTCTTACAGAATACTTAAAAATAAAACTATTTTAAACAAACATGGCGAAACTATAAGGGTTCCTAGTTCACTACGGAACCCTAGCAAGTGACGTCACAAAATCCAAAATGGCTGCCAAATGCAAATCGCGGCAATTTAAACGGCTTTTTTATACACCACTTCCCAACTTTTAGTCTTGAAACAAGTGCAGTTGGTCAGAGTTTTTATACTGCCACCTGGGTACTTGGGGGAGGCGGAATTATATCATCATCATCATTATAAAAGAGTATGCTACCCATTTTTATACCCTACTAAATTCCTGTTAGGATGCCTAGGATTCAACTCTTTGCAAGTGAGGCGAGACTACAATCTTTTGGTAGAATTACTAGAATTCAAATTATTGGAATTTTGCTTGAGATTCCGACTGCCCTGAGCTAGTGGCACCGGTAGTGCGGCTATCTATACCTTTCCAGCCTTAGCAAGATCTTATGCCTAGAAACCATACCCTTCTTACGATTCCAACATCGCGTACTGTGGCTCGCCAAAGATCTCTTATTCGAGCTCTAAGATTTTTGAACGCGTTTCGGTCATGGGCACCTGAATGTGATCTGTTCGCAAGCCAGAGAGAAAAATTGCAGGAATATACTCGGAAATTTCCAAGAATTTTCATGAGAATTTAAGGGTAAGTTCTCAATGAGAACGTTTCCATGAGAACTTATAAAATTGTGTTATGAATATGAAGAATAATGTATTACGTAATTGAGTAAATAAGGCGTAAAATATACCTTGACAGGTATATACAATAAATTTGGCATGATTAGCTTGCTTGTAAAAATTAGATTGCCGAGAATATTCTCTAAAGACGTTTCGCAACTTATGAAACTTCTCTGTACATTGCTACACCATCCTCCTTGTAAAAACACATACACAAAATAACAACATAGCGCATTTAAATAGCTGAATCTTTAAATCTCATTCGGTCTAAAACATAAACCCAAATTAGATCGCATTTGAATAGAAAATTATCAAAACTTCGGAACCCTTGAAATTCGGAGACGATAAAAGGGAAACTTTTTAGTCCGTTTCTACTTTTATAACCAGAATTTACATTTGTAAATACTTTAGACTTACTTTAGCACAGATCGCCTCAAAAGACGCAAAATGACGATTTGCAGCTACGAACAAATAAAACATGGAAGCCGCACGCCATACTAAATTGCCCTCCAAAAACGGTCCCGAATTTTAGTGTCACCCCCTCTTCAATGCGTTACGCTGGCGACACGGTAATGAATTTCAATATCAACCTGTAAAAACTTAAACCGCCATTTAAAAATAGTTGTGATTGGTCCATCAAAGTTTTGATTGGCTATATTCTATAAACATTTGTCCACAGACAACATAACCTAAAGACGTAGCTTTAGACAATTATTTCATTTAAACCGATGCTGCCAAAAATGCTGAGGTGCGGGCGGCGTAACATGAGCTAACTGTGTTGCAGGGATCGGAACCGTTCTCGATTAACCATTTGATATTGTTCTTTAACCGTTATTAAATTCCGTTCGTATTAGTAACGGTTAACTACGATAAAGGTTTTGTAGATGAACACAATATTTCTGGTTCACAATATTCAAGATGAACGGAAAAATTCCGTTCTTTGACATAACGGTTTTGACAAGAACATTATATGATTTATATGATACTTAACCTAACCTATATCTTAGATATAGGTTAGGTTAAGTAGATTAGTTAGATTTAATCTATGTACATAAATTGTAGTTTTGAAAATAAATATATTTACTATAAATATTTATATGAAAGAACAAAACTTTTCTGGTTACCGTTACTAGAGATGAACGAAAAATAAAGTTCCGTGAACCATTATTAAACTGTTCGCGATGACGTAAACATGCCGCCACTCGCTCTCTCTTTTCCACTCGAATATAGTTCGTATTTTTATTTCATTTGACTAGCCATTTAGGTTTGACGTGTGGTATCGGCCGCATGATGAAAAAGGTTTAAATTGAATTAAGTGAAAGGATGCAATATGTGCTAGCAATTCTGGCGCCTCCTAGCGCCGTCGACGGGAACTTGCCTGGAAATTGGTTACCTGACAACGTGTTGTTGACTGGGCTGTCAATGTTTTTTCCGACATAATGTTCATATTGAATTAAGTTTTGAGTATCAAGTTAAGCTGAAGTCCAATGATCTAACAGATATGTTTATAATGGTAAGTTTGTGAACTTTCTAATTAGTAGATATTTCTTTCTATGTTAATTTTAGAGTTTAATGAGAAGGAGGTAAGACGGAGGAGTAAGACGCCCGATGTTGGTCAACTACCGGCACCTGTCTTGTAATATCGGCTCGGCTCCTTGGTAAATAAATATATATACTTACTATAACCTGCACTTATTGCATTCATACTCCTAATACCTACGCAGTTATGGGTGCATACCACTCGTCTTGAATAGTCAACATAGTGATAGGTACGATACGTGAATTGCTCAAGAAGACAGTTGCAGTTCCTATTATTTCCCTTAATGGAACCCCGATGCTTGGAGTCGCGTTCTATTGGCGTCAGGTGAGCTTAGCACAACTAGCAATATGGCGTTGCTGGCTACATTCCGCCGGACGCAAAATGACTTTGTCCCACAATTACGTATGTTGTTTTGTTATGAATTCATTATATCGTAACTGTGGAATGTCTTCTCAAAAGGGCTTATTTCCACTTTGTCAATAGAGATAATTTCTCTTATGGAAATATATAAAAAATAATCCTTATTGTCAGAGTAGAAATAAGCCCTTTTGAAAAGACACAAAGCTGAGTTTACACTTGCAAGTTATTGCCGCAAGTTTTGAGACGCAAATCATTATCATCATCAGCCTATGATAGTCCACTGCTGGACGTAGGCCTCTCCTATTTACTATGCGTATAGGCGCATTAGGAGGTAAATACCCATAATCGCCACGCTGGGCAAGCGGATTGGCGATCGCAATAGTATGTCCACTATGATGACTCTGCTGCCCATCATTAATCTTTTATCAAATAATAGTCAGTGACACTTCAATCCCTTAGTCGACTCTTACGACACCCACAGGAGGAGTTGGGGTGGTGACAAAATATATTCTTACTGCCGTCACCAGTCACCACACGGCAAATATTGGTAGGAATTAGTGGCAAATATCTACAACTCTTTTTTTCAAAATTTGCAGGCTCGCGTTTTATAAAGTTACAATTGGGCCATTCCATATGAAATCATCAGATTCTGATTTAATTCCGCGCTGACTGATTTTTAAACAGTTTGAAAAAAATCAAGGATGATAGTCTTAAGTAAGTTGTACGTAAACCGTCAATACTTTTTTTTTAACTTGCTGCTCATCCAGGTGGGGCCCGCTTCAAGTTTCAATTTACCTGTTTTTGAGGTTCCACGAGAAGCGATGTTAATTTGTTTTGGTAACTAATATACATTTTTTATATATTTTTCTCTAGTAAACGTACTTTTAAATGTTATTATCAATATGCATCAAGCTATTTTACTTGTTCCATCATAAATGTTGAAAGTTTTGTGAATATTTTCAAATTTCGCCCATTTTCTATTGGATTTTGCAGCATGTCTACCGGGCTTAGGGAATTAATTTTTTTTTACTGTATAGTACAAGTATTGCTCTCATAAAATAACTGAGGGTTTGGTCACAAACTTTTCATTTAGCTGAAAAAAAGAATGGTAAAGTTGGCCGTTTTACGAAATTGGTCAACTTTGACTTCAAATTTCATCATGTTTGGCAATATAAAAAAATCCAAAAAGTTATACAAAAGATAGTACCTACTCTATTCTATAGGAATCCGTTTCATTTGGTGTGTGTTTTCGATTTCTGTGAGAATTATGTTTTTTTTTAATGTCCATTTTACGACTATTTTCCGGCGCTCTATGACTTCACTATTTTAAATAAAACACATTAAATTATTCATAACTATATTTTATTAGTCATTAACAACAACAAGAACCTTTATTTAAGTTGCGTACGTAATTAAGTATGTCAGTATGTATGACCCTTGTGTTAATCTCGTTAGATTCGCACGAGTTTACGAATTCATGTTCATATCATGCAAAAGTCAGCAAAAAAGCTTGTCACAAATATGTAATGTATATATGTGTGTGTGTGTGTGTGTGTGTTTGTGTGTAAAGTATTATTACCTGACTACCTTTACGACATTAACATTTTTGGAACAGGAATATCTTCCGGCTCGTAAGGTGCCGTTTGAAACAGGCACAAAATTATGATACGACCTGGTATTTTTTATTGTTATCGCATTATTGAATCAACATCATTACTCTTATCTAAAGACAGTAGGCATGTGTAATAAAACCTATAAGTACCCTATTTCAGACGTATTATAAGATGTGCCACTAGCATTTTCATGCTTATCAAGAAAGTGGTGTACCACTTTTTTGGTTGACTGTACATAGTAAACGAGGGAATCAACAATCATCATTTTGTAGTTTATTACGTTTATAAATGTTGTCCGTGATAAAAAAAAAACATTAACTTAAACAACTACTTTGAAACTTCTTGCTAACTTGTAGATTTCAAAAAATCACATCTCTTTCAAAAATCAATAACACAATATAAATAAAGATGATTTACAAAGACAAAAATAAGTTCTTCTCTTCTGTGTACTTTTCAGATCTTTAAACTTTGCCAAACATGGTTTTTTTTTCACGTCAAAAAAAGCAAATTCTACAAAAATGGTTTTGTAATTTACTGTTTTTTTTAAGTTAAAAGAACTAAATTCAAAAATATTGTTAAAGTTTTCATTTAAAGACTATTTGAGCTTGTTAATTAAAAAAAAAATTACCTGTCTAGACCAAGCGAGCAATCCAATAAAAGCTACTGAACATCACTGAACATTAGCAAAATAACATGACGTTTTAGAAGTTTGTCATACAATAAGTAATAAAAATATACATACTGTAATACATACATGTACAAGTACACATATTAAATAGTAAATTAACATATAAAAAAATTCAGTTTCAACCATTAAAAAAAAGTTAAAGCAATTTTTATCGACCTCAAAAATCGCTTATTTTTAAACTTCAGACCTATGTTGTCTGGCTGTTAGGCTGTTTAAAAATTAAACAACTACGGTTTTATGTACAGCATATCTATATTATCATCCATGATTTTTTCCATACAAATCGGAAAGCATGCAGCGCACCTCATTTGATGATTTCATATGGAATGGCCCAATTTACAATTTGCCGTTTGTCTCTCTTTCTAGCCAATATATTATGTGCGTGCGTTAGAGAGGCAAACAGCGAAATTGTAAAATGAAACTTTATAAAACTTTCATTTACTTTACGTTACGTTACTTCCGCAGTTGTGATCTTGAACTCTATTAACATCTTAGTAAAGTTCAAATTTAAACGAACATTTCTTTGGCGAATGAAAGTATATTTTCTGTTTATCTGTCCATCCGTCTGTCTGTATGTCTGTTTGTTTCTCTGTCTGTCTGATTGTGTGTCCGTCCGTCTATACGGTCGTTTGTTTCCGCAAAGAAACGTGTTTCGACCAGATAGTATTCGAAATTATTGCTTTTACAATTATTCTGGGTGTATTTCTTAGGGTTCTGTAGTAAATTAGAAACCGTCACAGATTCGCCATGTGCATCCACCTGTCTGTCTGTATGTCTGTTTGTATGTTTGTCTGTCTGTCAGTCTGTTTGTCTGTCTGTCTGTATGTCTGTCTGTCCGTCCGTTTGTTTCCTCCAAATTATTGCTTTCTCAATTATTCTGGGTGTAAGTACTTTTTAGGATTCTGTAGTAAATTAGGAACCCTTGCATTTTGCATCCATCCCTCTGTCTGTCTGTATGTCTGTCTGTCTGTCTGTTTGTAAGTCTGTCTGTCTGGCGGTCTGTCCGTCTGTCTGTCTGTTCATCTGCCGATCTTTCTGTCTGTCTGTTTGTCTCTCTGTCTGTGTGTCTGTCTATCTCAACGGACTGACTATCTGTACGTCCGTCTGTCCGTCCGCTTGTTTCCGCAAAGAAACATATATCGACCGGTTATTACTTGAAATGGTTGCCTTTTCAATTATTCTGGCTGTAAGATATTTTTAGGGTTCTGTAGTAAATTAGGTACCCTTACATTTTCGCCATGTCCGCCTGTCTGTCTGTCTGTATGGCTGTCTGTTCATCTGTTCATCCCTCTGTCTGTCTGTCTGTCTGTTTGTCTGTCTGTCTGTCTGACGGTCTGTCCGTCTGTCTGTCTGTTCATCTGTCGATCTTTCCGTCTGTCTGTCTGTTTGTCTGTTCATCCGTCGATCTTTCTGTCTATCTGTCTGTGTGTCTGTCTATCTGTTTGTCTGTTCATCTGTCCATCCGTCTGTTTGTCTATCTGTCTGTCTGTCTGTCTGTGTGTTTGTATGTCTGTTTGTCTGTCGGTCTGTATGTCTGTCCGTCCGTCTGTTAAACCGCTTATTTCTGCAAAGAAACATATTTCAACCGGATATTATTTAAAATTGTTGCCTTTTCAATTATTCTGGCTGTAAGTACTTTTTACGGTTCTGTAGTAAATTAGGAACCCTTACATTTTCGCCATGTCCGTCTGTCTGTCTGTATGTCTGTCTGTCTGTCTGTTCATCTGTCTATCCGTTGTCTGTCTGTTTGTCTGTCGGTCTGTCTGTCTGTCTGTCCGTCCGTCTGTCTGCCCGTTTATTTCTGCAAAGAAACATATTTCGACCGGATATTACTTGAAATGTCTGTCTGTCTGTATGTATGTCTGTCTGTTCATCTGTTCATCCCTCTGTCTGTTTGTCTGTCTGTCTATCTGATGGTCTGTCCATCTGTCTGTCTGTTCATCTGTCGATCTTTCCGTCCGTCTGTCTGTCTGTTCATCTGTCGATCTTTCCGTCCGTCTGTCTGTCTGTCTGTCTGTCCGTCTGTCTGTCTGTCTGTCTGTCCGTCTGTCTGTCTGTCTGTTCATCTGTCGATCTTTCCGTCTGTCTGTCTGTTTGTCTGTTCATCCGTCGATCTTTCTGTCTATCCGTCTATGTGTCTGTCTGTATGTCTGTCTGTATGTCTGTCTGTCTGTTCATCTGTCCATCCGTCTGTTTGTCTATCTGTCTGTCTGTCTGTCTGTGTGTTTGTATGTCTGTTTGTCTGTCGGTCTGTATGTCTGTCCGTCCGTCTTTCCAACCGTTTATTTCTGCAAAGAAACATATTTCGACCGGATATTATTTAAAATGGTTGCCTTTTCAATTATTCTGGCTGTAATTACTTTTTACGGTTCTGTAGTAAATTAGGAACCCTTACATTTTCGCCATCTCCGTCTGTCTGTCTGTTTGTCTGTCTGACGGTCTGCCGTCTGTCTGTTCATCTGTCGATCTTTCTGTCTGTCTGTCTGTCTGTCTGTTCATCTGTCGATCTTTCTGTCTATCTATCTCAGTGTCTGTCTGTGTGTATATGTGTCTGTATGTCTGTCTGTCTGTTCATCTGTCCATCCGTTGTCTGTCTGTTTGTTTGTCTGTCGGTCTGTATGTCTGTCGTCCGTCCGTCTGTCTGCCCGTTTATTTCTGCAAAGAAACATATTTCGACCGGATATTACTTGAAATGATTGCCTTTTCAATTATTCTGGATGTAAGTACTTTTTATGGTTCCGTAGTAAATTAGGAACCCTTACAATTTCGTCATGTCAGTCTGTCTGTCTGTTCGTCCGTCCGTCTGACTGTCTATCTATCTGTTGGTTAGTCCTTCTTTCCATCCATCTATTCTTGGATCCGTCTAGAAATAGAAATAATTCTTAACAAACACAAAAAAAAAACAATGTCCAGTAACAAAAAATAAAAATGAATTATGCGTTATTTCCGCAATTGTGATTAAGAACTCTGTTGATAACATTTTAGAATTCAAATTTAAACGAGCTTTTTTGTTACTGGCTGTGAAAGCGTTAACACTTTTTTCGTTTAAAAAAAAATTGTTATGATCGGGCATAGTTCAAATAAAAAAATAAAAAACCCTTATAGTTTCGCCATGTCCGTCTGTCCGTCTGTCTGTCCGTTAGTCCGTCTGTCTATCCGTCAGCATACTCTTCTTAGCATGGTGCTAGAGTGTGTCAGCGCTCTATCACTCTTCATCTATCGTTTCGTGCGGTAGTCCGTCTGTCTGTCCGCCCATTGCTTAGATCAGTGACCATTTGCAATTAGTTGTAGGTATACATATTAGTTAGGGCTTGTCCATTAATCACGTCATACGATTTTGGTATGTTTTAAACCCCCCCAGCCCCCATGGTGATATTTGATGATATTTTCAGGACCCCCCCCCCCCCCCTAGCCAATATCACGTGTATTTTTTTGCCAACTAAAGTAGTCCTTTGAACACTTGAATTTACGTACTTGTTTGCCAACTACGAGCTAAATGATCCCAATGCTGGCCAAATATTTTGCTGCCGCAATATTATAATTACAAGGTTGTATGTTACATTTTTTCATAGTAGGGCATTTTCGCGAGAAGAGATCCAAAAACTTATTTTTCTGAAACAGGTAAATTTTATGTTTTTCCTGCTCAGAATCACGAGCTCTTTCGATCCTACTAGAAGAAAAAAAGTGTCCCAACTTTTGTTTCTATTACGTAACCGTTTTTCAAACACTTTGTACAGCGGTTACAAAGTGGAGAGCATGTAAAATGTATGAAAAATGTGGGACCATTTTTTTCTTGTACTTTTTTTCTCCTAGATTGAAAGAACTCGTTATTCTGAGTAGGAAAAACATTAAATTTACGTACCTTAAAAAAAATTTTTTTTGGATCTCTTCTCGCGAAAATGCCCAGTACCGTGAAACTAAGTAGTCAACATTGCCCGCTTTTTTCGGAAATCCTAAAATATCTCAAAAAAATATATGAAACCTTCAAGTTTTTTCTGCTCAGCATGTGCACTGTGATCGTACGAATCGGCTCACATGAAGAAATAATTTTTAGACCATCATTTAGATCAGGTTTTTGTCGTTTTAAGGTGCGTGCAAACCAAAAGAGCATTCGCTGTTCTATCCCCCGCTCTACGAAATCAACCAATCACGTTTTGTGTAACGATCGAATTCCGTAGAGTGGGAGGTTAGAATAGCGAATGTTCTTTTGGTCTGAATGCACCTATAGAAGGCGAGCAAAGTAATCTCGTTCTTGACCAACATTGCCCACCTCAATTTAGTGCTTAAAAATAGCTCGTATGACAATAATACTACGATCACAGAAGGTTTTTGGGCAATTCTACCATTTCATGTTTATAACTCAGGGATAAGTATAAACAATTTTGAGTAAATTGGTTGGGCAATGTTACCTACCCGTTTTCGCTCTTTTTCATACAAGGTCCACTAACGCAATTCGCAAATGCTAGGGTTGTCACTTTTAAGTAGATATCTTAACTAAAGACGTTTAACTTTTGTTCAAAGTATTAATATACTAGTGAAGTAAAACAGTCCAAAATGTATTATTTGTTTTAATGCAATAATAATAAAACCGTTTTTTGAATGGGAATCAAGATAATATTATATTGATATAAATATCAGCCCACTAACGAAGCAGCAGACAACGAAACTGACAATTGAGAGTATAGTTATTGGTTCCGAACATTTTGTATACGTAAAATAAAATAACGGAGTTATAAAAACGTAATTTACTGAAAAAAAATTAAGTTTTTTTTCAGTAAATTACGTTTTTATAACCCTCCGCTATTTTTATAAAGTGGTAAAACTTGAAAGTGACAACTGTAGGCTATTTTTCATGATGGGCAATGTTTTCAATGTCCGTTTGCTAAAGTACTGGATAAAATTGCCCAAAGCCATAACTTATTTTCTGATTAGCTTTTTCCAATAAAACTACTATCAATGTAATCTACTGTTGTCATTTTATTACAGGTCATGGGTTTTTTTTTCATTTAATACCACCCTGTTTTGAGAAATTTATGTCTATATTTTGCCAAGATTTTGCCCGCCAAATAACCAACCTCACTCAAGAAGCTCTAGCAAACAACTAGATGAAGATAGACGCAAAAGTCATACTTGGTGTTGCTTCTCACATAATCTATTTTATACTAAAAATAGTTAGGCCGCCATAAGAAGGTAATTTTTTTCTATAATAACCAATTTATTTAAAATTCAAGTTTTGGGCAATGTTTCCCCTGGAGGCAAAGTGGGCTAATTTTACGATAGTAATTCTATGTGTATTTAGCTATATTTTACTGAAACCTGTATCTTAATACCTATAGTCAACTAATAGTCTAAAATTCACGATATTACATGGTTCTATGTTGTGGTCATATAACTTACAAGGGCAATAAGGTTCTATGTTTGTTTGATTGATATTATTGTAAGTGGTTATATCATATATAAAATGTACTTAATATTTATAGTCATATACATTGAATTTAGGCTGTGTGGTGCGGCAGTAACAATATATTTGCCACCTACCAAGTTGGAGAACTTTTCCGATGGGTGTTATAAGAGTCGACTAAGGGACGGTACTACGCTGATCCAATTATTTGAGATGGAGGCAGGGCAGCAGCCTCATCATAATGGACACATTACTGCAATCACCAATCCGTTTGCCCAGCGTGGCTATTATGGGCATTATGTCATTTATGTCCTACCTAATGTACCCATACGCATAAATAAAATAATAGAAGAGGCCCACGTCAAGACCACTGTTACTGTATTAGACTGATGATGTGATATTGAATTTGATAAGAAGGTATCCTTTTACCATTAAAGTGTATTTATCTCATAAAATCATCTATAGGTACTCATATCCATCAGTATAAGCATAATAATCTTATTATAACATCGATCGACCGATCTTTTTATTAGAGAAACGTGGCCTGCATGCATCGTGTCACTTATATAATGGTGTTTCATACTTAATCGCTCAAATCAAACTAATGAGGTGCCGTGTTCCACAGCCTTAGATACCATGGACCCTTTGATATTAAGACACCTGAATGGATGCCTTGGTATACCAGCATAGAAGAAAGTGGAAGATGCCATGCCAGAGGACCTAACCCGCGTATGTGCCAGCCATCCTGGAACCCTTTGATATAGCAAGAATCCTTTTCCCTTTGAGATAGCAGTGATGAGTATTTGTTGCGTTGCAACCTCAGTGCGCAAAAGTACTCGTTATCATCAGATCAGCTGCGGTCATATACTCATATGCTGACTCCAGCGGCAGCGGTGAAACGCTGGAATGTGGAAGACCAAGCTAACCACGAATAAATAAATATTAATATATATAGTCTTTTTCCTTTTTTAGTTTTAGTAGGTACACACACCAACCCAGTTAACTCTATCAAAGATTTCGATTCTGGACCGTGTACGTGTTTCACTTAGTCGATTTGACCAAACTTTGATTCGAAATATAACGCTTATTTTCGAATAGTCATGTCATGTCAAATCTCCATAGTACTTTAGCACTACATACATATATATATATATATATATATATATATATATATATACATATACATATATATATATATATATATGTATATGTATATACAGGGTGGTCCAAACCTTGACGTCAAAAAAAAATTGTTTAGGTTCCCTACGTCATGGGCTATCAGAATATACCCCATGTATGTTAGCCGATTTTTTGTAGTTTTCGAGTTATGAATTTTTGAAATATTTTTTTTGAGAAATTCTGGAATGAAGAAATTTATTGATAAAAAAAAACTATTATGTTTTTTTTACTATTTTCTTTTTGTAAAAGTATAAATACAAATAAAGCATTGACTGACAAAAAAAATAGGTATCAGCGTAATTCGTCCCATTCGTTATTCGTTCATTTCTTATATCCGTCTCATTCTGTGTTCGTCACGCATTCTTTATTTGTCTCGATCGCTATATGTCCCTACCGTCTCAAGTCCGATTATGTAACCTGTCTCTCTCTTAATTAGTCTTTTTCGTTTTTCGTCACGGTCTTCCTGGGACTATGTCTTTATTTGTCTCTCTCGTTTTTGGTATCATTCGCACTTTATCTTTAGTCACTTTTGTTATTCGTCTCACTCTTTTTTTGTCTTTAGTGGTAACTCGTTCCGTTCTTTTTTGGGCACGTTCGCTAATCGTCCCATACTATGTAGGTCTTAGTTGCTATTCATATCTTCGGATCGGAATTGAAACAAATTGAAGTTTAGGGGACATGTACTGAAGTGTTATTTTAAATGTGAAACTTCTATGAAATTAGATGAAATTATAACGGTCATTCGGTCAATGTGATATAATTAAAAAAATAATTAAGATTGACGGAAAAAGATGGTTACAAATAGCGACCGAGACGTAAAACGAATGTAATGAACTTAGAATTAGACTGAAAACGAATGAAACTAATCACGAATGTGACCAATAACGAATGCATGAAAAAAACTGAGACGAATAAGTAAATGAGACCAAAATCGAAAGGGAATAATTAAGAATGAGTCATAGGAAGACCGTGACGAAAAACGAAAAAGACTTATTAAGAAAGAGACAGGTTACATAATTGGACTTGAGACGATAGAGACATATAGCAATCGAGACGAATAAAGAATGCGTGACGAACACAGAATGAGACGGACATAAGAAATAAACGAAAAACGAATGGGACGAATTAAGCTGATACCAAAAAATAGCGTCCTCATTTTGATACAAGTAGGATAAAAAATACCAATTTCAAAATTTTACGTTAAAAATGCATCAAAATAGCATTAATGTACGTAAATAAAAAAAAATAAAACATATCCCAAGGATTTTTGGTAATGTAAAGACTGCCCTAGACCTTAAACCTTCTTAAAACCAAAAAAAAGTGATACTTAATAATGAGGATTTTTCGGAGTACTTACTCGGTCAAATAAACTTAAAAAAGCTTAAATTTTAAAGTAGTAAAAAATGACTTGAATAACTACAGAAATTGAGTTTTCGTGGTATTTTCTGTCTTTGTTTATTGATAAGAACAACAAAACAGACGAAATTTCACTTTATTTTTAAATTAAAAATTTAGTAGTTTTTTTTTAAGTTTATTTGACCGACTACTCCGAAAAATCCTCATTATTAAGTATCACTTTTTTTTGCTTTTACGAAGGTTTAAGGTCTAGGGCAGTCTTTACATTACCAAAAATCCTTGGGATATGTTTAATTTTTTTTATTTACGTACATTAATGCTATTTTGATGCGTTTTTAGCGTAAAATTTTGAATTTGGTATTTTTTATCCTACTTGTATCAAAGTGAGGACGCTAATTTTTTGTCAGTAAATGCTTTATTTGTAGTAATACTTTTACAAAAAGAAACTAGTTAAAAAAACCCAACAGTTT
Organism: Thaumatotibia leucotreta; assembly: GCA_025490895.1. Taxonomy (NCBI): domain Eukaryota; kingdom Metazoa; phylum Arthropoda; class Insecta; order Lepidoptera; family Tortricidae; genus Thaumatotibia; species Thaumatotibia leucotreta. The sequence goes on from JALPQI010002342.1 coordinate 43,908, forward strand.
TTTTTTTATTCATATTTTTTTTCATTCCAGAATTTCTCAAAAAAAATTTTTCAAAAATTCATAACTCGAAAACTACAAATAATCGGCCAACATACTTGGGGTATATTCTGATAGCTCATGACGTGAGGAATCCAAAAAAAATTTTTTGACGTCAAGGTTTGGACCACCCTGTATACACCGTGATCTCTAATAACCCGAAAGATTTTAACCACGCATTTTTGATGTAAAAACAAACAAAAAATATTATATGACATTTGTCATTTTTGGCGAAAAAAAAATTTTTTTTTTTAGATTTTTTTCAATTTTTATTTAATTTTTAAATGTATTTTAACATAAAAAGTAAAAGTTATTCATGAAACTAGCACTTACAATGAGTGTTAAGGTTTTTTTTTACAAAAAACCTCATTTTTAAGAGGTTTTGTTTCTCACTTTTCGACATCTATTAAAGAGGTTAGTGAGACTATTCTCCATAATGGCACCAACGCCGTTAAAAAGACCTTTTGTACCGAGTTACAATTAGAAAATATGTTTTTTTAATTGGTAATAACTCTGAAATTAGGCGATATCCAGAAAAGTTTATACGACATTATAGTTTCTAAATGTGGTCAGGAACACACTGTTAAAATCTTTCGGGTTATTAGAAATCACGGTGTATATATCTGAGAGAAAGCGTTATTCTTCGAATAAAAGTTTGGTGAAACGCAGCCTTAGTTTTATTTTCAGTGACGTCTCAATTGTTTTTTCTTAAAATCTTGAATTGGTCCCGATCTGTCTTTGTCACCCATTCTTGATTCGTCATTTTAACTGGGGTCAACTATATCAACTTTGGTAATTTGTTGTATTGTCTATTTCATATTGCTCATTTAAGCCTTCGTCAACATCTTCTTTGGGTGTGTTGCTCTAACTACTATCTTGCTATACTATATGCTAACTATAAAAAATTAGTGACACAATCAGAACGGCATCAATTTAAGAACTTGACATACGACGACTGAGAGTACAGTTCGTGAAATATAAATTGGTAACTTTCTACCTACATTATAGTAAAAATAAACGTTCAATTTATATTTCTCGAACTATACTGTACGCTTAGCACGTGATTGCTATGTCAGTATGTTATCGCTACATGTATAGATTTTCTATCTTTTACCAACAATATGAATAAAAGGGAGATGGATAATCTATCTCGCGGCGACATATTGTCGCACTGATCCTGTGCTAAGTTTACTGAGACGAACCATGACGATACCGCTGTCAATACAATTTTTACCTCATCATAACACTAACCTTTTCAATGCCACGGCAAAAACAGCAGCTGTCACTCCATCCACGCCACCAAAGTGTCACAAAGGAATTTGTCAAAAACTATAAGCAAGTGCGACTAGGTCTCTATTGATCTGTGACTTGTATATCGGTCTTTGGCGTTGAAACAGTGTTACCAACATAACCGTTATCGCCGTCCACAAGGTTTCAATTAGATTGGACAATGACTGATATATTGGTAGGTACTGATTAACAAGAGAGTTTCATCGGCAAAGACTATTTGTAAGTCACCATCCACAAAATAATATGTAACTATGCACGTGCGTAAAGTTCAAATTTAGCTTTTATAGTTTTACGTGGCGTTGAAAAGGTTGAAGCAAGTCACCAGTCTCACGACTCACCAGTCAGCTATTTGGAATATAGTTGATTTTTGTGGTAAAACATGTTAGTTTATTGGTGTCTGAAAATGACTTTGCATTTATTCGTAACTCTTACACGCATCCAGTCCAATTGCCTTATTCATAAAACATCAAGACACATTAGTTAACTGTGTTGGCGATGAAATGATTATATGAACAGGTTGTGTAGCCAATATGCCAATCGCTAACATTCAGTCGCGAACGAAACTCAACTGTCTTCGTCACACCAATAAGAAAGAGTGACAGAGAGAAAACTACGATACACTACCTGCTCAGCGTAGCGTAGCGATTGGCACCAAAGAGAATAAAATCACTAATTGGCACGTTAGCTAACATAGCTACGGACTCAGATCTATCGACCTCTTTTGAAAAGCAAGTTCAGTTTCTCAAAAGAGGTTGGTGACAGATTGCAAACTCAGAATTAACAAGCAACTCGCAGCTACGCGTCTTTTTTCAATTGTATAGATTAAAAAGAGAAGTGTGGCGGCAAGTTGATGTTAAACACAAGATATGCTAGCCTTGCTATAGGAATTAACGTGACTGTAATCATAACATTACCTCCTGATGACAGTAGGTAAGGACATTTTTTCGCCGCCAATGAATTGATATAACTGATAAAATATATGTTCGTTTAACACTACGAAGCTGATACTTACTTTGTTGAGTTAGTTGTTTACATGCAATTTGTTGCTTGGCGTGTGTTGCTCGCTTTTATTTTTTGACGTGGCGGTGAAAAGGTGAACGAAAAGGTGCCACTTTGTCACTTAAATTGATGGAAGGATTTAAATTCATCACCCTCGGCTGCCACTATATTATTAAGAGATAACGTGCCTATGTGTAGTAACGACTTTAATTTTGAACATATTCAAATCTCAGATGTAATAAAGGCATTTAAATCTATCAATGTCAAAAAAACTTCTGACCTCTGGGGAGTCTCTGTTCATGTCGTCAAATCCCTTATTGAAATCGTAGCACCTGAATTGGTAGTAATATTTAATCAATGTGTTGATTGTGGTGAGTTTCCTGATCTTATGAAACATAGTAAAGTAACTCCTTTATTCAAATCCGGTAGCACTTCTGACCCCACTAATTTTAGACCTATATCTGTGCTACCAACGTTCAGCAAAATCTTTGAAAAAATAGTTTTATCGCAATTAATTAAGCACTTTAACGTAAACAATTTAATGCATAACAAGCAATTTGGTTTTACTCGGGGGCGCTCAACATCCGACGCTGGTGTCGAATTAATTAAACAAATACCCAACTAGCAAAGAAGTCATATAAATCAAGAGTTATACGACCTTTAGCCATATAAGAGTTTTATAGTCGTTTTTAGTTAACCTGTTAGTCAAATAAACGTTATAAATCTGATAGTTTAGTCGTCCTACCAAATAGTCTAATTACTATGGTAAATAAACGTTTTTGCGACTAATTTATACAACAATCATGTAGAGGTTTTAAAGAAAACGTTTACTTAATGATGCTCAAAGTTGTATAAACGTTTTCGTCTTATAAAGGGTTTAGAAAAACCAGAACCGTCGTAATAAGGTCATTTTTACAACGTCTACATAATTTTATTGTTGTATAAGTGATATCATAAAACCTTATCTCGACAGTTATATAGCGGTATTGAAGGTAACTTCAATATGACAAAAAGATATCAGCGGGACTGTTATATACCTTTTATTCAACAGTTAGTCATATTAACGTCAAACAAAAACTTTGAAAAACCTTTAGTTGTTGCCGAACTCGTTATATTCCTTTTATTGGACTATATGTTTTTAAATTGATTTTAAGTTACGGTTATAAAACATCATGCAATTTATAGTCGATTTGAAATTAATATTATAAAACATCAGTCGCCATTTTATGAGCATCACAGTGCGATTTAAAAGAAAAAAACCATGGACGTTACATCGTGGAAACGGTACAAACGAAGTGGCGGACTAGTAATGGCGGCTTAGTAATGGCGGACAATTTGTAGTCGTTATAAAAACCTTTACTTAAGATAAAGTTATATTGTAGTCGTATAAGTATAAATCCATGACTTGTTCCAAAATGGCTAACCTTAACTATAATAAAATATGAAGAAATATTGTTATAAATTATAATTATTTTGAATATATTAAGAGCGCGACAGCAAAAAACTGTATATCATCATAAACTTTAACGGTAAAGTGACCTTCCCATACGAATTCAGCTCACGCCAAATGTGCAAACGCTCAATATATAGAACAATAATTTCTATTACAAATCTTATAAAATTACCTTGTATTATTTTTCCGTACACTTTTTTGTCATACACACCAAGTTTTGCGCGTATCTAAAATAAATGTCAGAAGCAGTTTTATAAATAAAACTTAAAAATGTTTATGTAACTTAAAAGTCCGATAAGCAATGAGTAAGGGTTATACTAAACCTTCTATAAAACAAAATGGTCAGTAATAAAACATTTATTTGATATTTAGGTCGCGTAAAGGTTTTTGTTGTACTCTTTATACAACGTTTTGGTCATTCCTTAATCGTTACAATACCTTTAATAAACGATTTAAGTCACCATGCAAACCTTTATTAAACCTTTATCTCATCAATAAGTCTTATAATTTGCGCCACTTTCGCCTTTTATAACCGTTTACCTTACGTTTATATGACCAACCAAATTAGACTAGAAGTTATATGCAAAACGTTGTCTCAACTTCTATATGACTATATTTTGCTAGTTGGGATATTTGATGCCTGGGAGGAATCACGAGATGCTTTAGGTATCTTCTGTGATTTGTCCAAGGCCTTCGACTGCGTTTGTCATGAAACATTGATCAGGAAGCTAGACCATTATGGAGTTAAAGGATCAGCGTTAAATTTACTGGAATCTTATTTACGCGGTAGAATACAAAGGGTTGATGTGAATGGACAGCGATCGCCGGGGTCATTGGTCTCCACGGGTGTACCACAAGGATCTATATTGGGGCCTTTCCTTTTCCTTATCTACATAAATGACTTGCCACATCTCATAGAGACCCACCATGACATAGTATTGTTTGCTGACGACACCTCACTTATTTTTAAAGTCAAACGACAGCAACAAGCTTGGAATGATGTAAACAATGCTATTTCGAAAGTAGTAAACTGGTTTAATATGAATAACTTAATGTTGAATGAGAAAAAAACTAAATGTATTAAATTTGTTACAAGTAACGTAAAACATCAACAGGCTAGTATATTTGTGAAAGGTGAGGAATTGGAAATAGTTGAAAGTACAGTCTTTCTTGGTATAACATTAGACTCTAAGCTTCAGTGGGGTCCTCACATATTTAATCTCTCGAATAAACTGAGTTCTGCAGCTTTTGCAGTGAGCAAGATCCGTCAATTAACTGACGTCGATACAGCTCGGTTAGTATATTTTAGTTATTTTCATAGCATTATGTCGTATGGCATTTTATTATGGGGCAGTGCTGCCAATTCAGAGACTAACACTATTTTTGTTCTGCAGAAGAGGGCTATTCGAGCGATATATAAAATGAGCCCTAGAGACTCACTTAGAGATAAATTTAAGGTTATTAATATAATGACATTGTATTCTCAATACATCTATGAGAATATTATGTATGTACATAAAAATATTATCAATTTTAGGAAAAATTGTGACATACATAATATTAATACTAGAAACAAACATAAGCTCGCAGTACCCGCCACTCGGCTCCATAAAATTAGGAAATCATTCATGGGTAATTGTGTAAGATTTTATAATAAACTTCCAGTAAATGTTACTGAATTTTCAGTCAACAAATTCAAGAATTTTGTAAAGCGAAAACTTATATCTAAAGCTTATTATAGTACACAAGACTACATGAATGATAATACACCGTGGGAGTAATTTAGGATTTAATTATTAGTTTGTTAAAGTCATGACATTCAATTACGATAATTTACGCTTGGAGACCTTGTACATCTCCAAACGTGCATTATATAATGTTATTATTATATACCTATTCGGAGAGAAACCTTACTTCTCTATAAATTATTACTTATAAATGTTGTGACTTTTAGAGACTTTACATCTCTTGTTATTATTATTATATTTCAATTTGTTTAAAATCAATTTTATGTTTTTTTTTTTAATGCATGTTAGTGGTAAGATGTACCATCATTGTTTGAAAAAATAATTCCCGCCAAGTTTCTTACCGGTTCTTCTTGGGTCAGCGGTATAAGGTTCGAACCGGAAGTAGTTTTCATATTTAGACGATTCAAAAGAGTTTGTTGCTATTCCAATTTGAATAAAGAATTATTTGACTTTGACTTTGACTTTGATGGCTTTTCCTTTTGACATAGGATTTAAAACAAATTGGCAGATTGTAGTGTATTGCGTCCTTTTTCCTTAACTACGTTCGGTTATGCGTTTAAATTTGGAACAGATTTTAAATTTCTAGTGGGTCTCTATTCCAGTATCCATAAATATTAAAATAGTAAACGACACGAAACGTCATTTCAATACGTTTTCCTTATACAAACCATACGACATTCAATCTCGATTAATCGGAGAATAGGCACCACATGTGATTGTCTATTTGTTCAAATCAATTTTGACAGGAAAACCACTATTATTCCGTTCCCAAGAACACTAAACGTAGCGTTCGCGGCCAAAAACGTTTGAAAGAACATTAACCGTAACGGAAACTTTATAAGAAGAACATGACATGACAGTTCATCTCTTACAACAGAATTAGGAAAACCGTTATTATTCCGTTCGTTGAGAACAGAATCGGCCATTAAGCGTTCCGTCAAAGAACATTAAGAAGTATCGGTTAATGAGAACAAAAACTTTATGATTATGGTTTGGGGTTGACGTATGGTAACGGTTTGAAAATAATAACGGTTTCCGATCCCTGCTGTGTTGTGATTCGTCGTTTCAAGGTCAATGGGGTGTAAAACAAAAATGTCCGCCGGTCGCTAGTGATTTCCGAATGTCGATAAAAGTGTCGATGGTTACAATGTCTATCGCTTTTACAATTCTACATTTGTCAGTGACTTACCGACAAAACCGTTAATCCATATCCGTACTAACGCATACCATAAATGCGAAAGCATGTCTGTCAGTTTACTGAGTCTACACGCTTAAATCGCTGAACCGATTTAGATGAAATTTTGAATGGAGATTATTTAAGACCCGAGAACGGACATACGATATTTCATTCATCATCATCATTATCATCATCATCCCCGCAGATGAAGATATATTATGATACTAGCTTCTACCCGCAACTTCTGGTGTGAAAAATAAAATGCATTTTATATTAAATAATATTTGTACTGTCTGTCTGCTGTGTCTTCATCTACACATTTAAACCAGTTTAGATGAAATGTGGAATAGAGATAGTTTAAGACCCGGGAAAGGACAAAGGATAGTTATTTTATCATCATCATCGACGCAGACAACGTTGCGGTCAAATATTAATATCACAATATATCTTTTCTGAGACAATAAATAAAATATTTTTATAAAATATACTTTTATTTGTACAATCATTAACTCGTAGTTACAAAGTTACCAAAAAACTACCATTAAAATACGTTGTATATAAAATTCGTCTATTATTCGTTTTTGTTAATTTGAAATATTCCGGTTTAAAGTGTCGAGAACATATCACACTGCTAGGAGCAGAAACCAATCATGTGACCGTTTTGTAGCATTCATCCACATTTCTTTCATGTTTGGGCATTTAGAGAAGATACACAATATTATTTAACATAATAGTATTTTTGAAAATTATACTTCTACACTTTACACTAAACCAGAATTTATTTGAGGATAATTGAATATAATTGTAATATCTTATCGATAGTAAACAGACTGCAGGCATAGACATCACTAGTTCGGATACGGAGACTCCACCGCAGAGTCTGTTGCTTGGTACGATTGAGAATAAAGATTTCAATTTATTTTTAGTTACCTTATCGATAGTAAACAAACATACTCTACGGTCATCCCTAGTTCAGACGGCCTACCTGCTCGTTACGCTAGACAAGGAGGGAGTTATACTTCGTGCAAAGTATTAGAAAGAGACTTTGTAAAAAGACATCAACGAGTGCACTAGATTTTATGCTTAAACTATTTTTAATTTTAATTTAAATCTATAAAAAATTGCTCATTTGTGAAACGAAATACCATCTTTTTGCACACTAGATGTTTTTGTATTCTTGCCACACAATTTCACGCAACAGTAATGCATGTTGCATGACGTAAATCACGTTAAAACTTTCGTAATTATCTCATGAACGCCGGCCGCAGACTGAAGTTAGCAATGGAGGCGTGGCTCTAATATAGAGTGAATTCACCGTATGCGTGACAGAGGGGGTCGCCCGGCTAAGCTACGTCTTGAGGTTATGTTGTCTGTGCATTTGTCAAATACGTTGCGCCATCATAATATACAGGGTGTTCCACGAGCCACTGAAAACCTTAATCGGGGTGATTTGGTAGGTTAAATTGAACAACTTTTACTATGGAGCTAACCCAGAAATCTCAAAAAAAAATTGACTTTTTCATATAAAATGTCGTGATCAATCGGTCAAAATGTATGAAGAAGACAATTTCTAGATTTCGTGATTGGCCCCATATTAAAAATTGTTCAGTATAGCCTACTAAATCACCCCGTTTAAGGTTTTCAGTGGCTCGTGGAACACCCTAAATGCGCGGTGTTAAGAAAAGCACTATGTCCTGCCCATCGTGACACAATTAAACAATTATTTTGGGGGCATTTTTAAGCTGGCGTTAGACGTCCATGTTATATAATATGGTCGCAGATTTGCAAAGCTAAAGATAACTAAGTAAATCACATCACATCGTCAGCCTATTTTTGTCCACTGCTGGACGTAGGCCACTTTTATAAATGCGTTGTCCACATAATGGATTAACACGAATACAATGTTAAACTTATGCGGGTTTGCAAGCAACCTGTATACCGGGTGTTCCAAGATAATGGGACGTGAAGGGAAATTACCTACCTTATACTCTATTTGGTTTGGTGTTTAAAAAAGGTAAGCAATCTTGCAGTATCTTTTTATTGAAAAATGCATATAAAAATCCAAACTAGGTACTTATTTAATAAAAAACAATGTAAATCACTGTATTTCCTTGTTATTATTATGTATATTTGCTAAAACTTATTTTATACTCGTAGTTTTCAATAAAAAGATACTGCGACATTGTTTACCTTTTTTTAAACACCAAACCAAACAGAGTATAAATATCGTAGATATAGGATATTTCGCTGACAGAAGACTTTATTTTATTTCGTAAATTAAATAATACTGCATCCAAAAAAAACTAATTTTTTCTAGGCATTGATCCTACTTTATTACGAAATGTCATGTCAATCGAAAGAATAGATAAAAAATATTTTTTTTCTTAAGAAACATCACTACAAAGTATAAAATAAAGTCACTTTTTCTGTCCCTATGTCCCTTTGTACGCTTAAATCTTTCAAACTACGCAACGGATTATGATGAGATTTTAATAGGTAGAGTAATTCAAGAGGAAGGTTTATATGTAGGGTACCCGTGCAAAGCCGGGGCGGGTCGCTAGTAGTATTTAAAACTAAAAGAACAATCAAAAATGTTTGGTTCAAAATTCGTAACAAAATTGTAGGTCTTTTAAAGACAAACGGGTCTTAATCGCGTAAACTTACGTTTAATTATATCCTGACGTTTCGGGCATGAATCGTGAAAGTTTAAATCAATATAAAATTGTAGGTAGTTGGTTCGATTTCCGGGTGATGCAAGTAATTTTTTGAACAACTTTGAATGCAGTTTTATTTGCCTTTAAATAGTACATTCTGTATTAAGGGTGGTAAATAAGAAATTGTGCTTTACGTGCTGTGCTTTTTGGCTTTACTGCACACGAGTTTATAATTTTAGTACCTCCCGTGGCACACACAATATTTTTAATCACACCTGTGAGGGAAAAGAGTAAATAAAACAATATATTTCCACAAAACTACTCTAAAATGGTCTAAATCATTTTTCAAAATCGGGGATGACTTAAAATTTATCATTCCGCCTCCGTGCGTCTGCGGGCGCCGTGCTAGTGCGACGTAATATTGTATGAAAATCCTTGATTGCCCTAGGGCATAATGACGCATCTACGGCGCGCATCGCCGCAGCGTATTGACGCACTTACCGAACAGGTATGATGAAAAATAACATAAAGTCTTCTTTAAGCAAACTATCCTCTCTAAAATATTTAAGGTACATTTTCACGTCCCTTAGTCATGAGACGCCCTGTATAGCTATATTACGAGTAGGAATGTTGTTGTATACAAAACATTCCTACGGTCGGGCGCTCCCGAAATTATCTTCATTCCCTTATTCTTTCAATCTCTTTGTTCGAAGATAAGGTTCTCATTACCGCTGCCCAAGTTTCGAGAATTCGGATATAGTATATTTTTTACGATGTCAGTGAGAAAAACAGTCATGTTTTGTGTTTAGTTTTAGGAAAAGTCGTAATTTGTATAGTTCGGGAAATATTACTTAACAGACTATCTTACTTACAACCTATTGTTTACCATCATTAACAATAGAAAAGTGCTAGAATGCTGATTGCCTAGTAAGTGTTAACGCAAAACAAAAGGTCGTAAGATAACAGTCGGTCAAATAATATTTCCCGAACTATACCTACGATTTTTGTTTGCCAGCGTGGTCGCCTTGTCGGCCAGTGTGCACCAGGGTCACAACGGAAGAACAGCGCTGGCTTAGCCAGCTACATGCTGAGTCGTGACCCCTTTTGTGGCAAGCTGCAGTGTTATTCATTAAGGAAACCGCCTTGTTGTCAGCGCTGCGGCAGCGTCGAGCCGAAAAACGGTATTCACTAATGTACTTCAAACGACACTAGTGCTCGGCGACGAATGCGGCGTGAGCTGGAACTACACTGCGTCGAGAGTTTGACGTTTAGTGTACGAACTTTGTATTCTCTAACGAAAAACAGCGACGAACTCGCCCACAACCCACAACCTCGCTCACAGCCTCGATTCCTAATGTCAAATCAAACAGCTAAGATTTTAGACCAGCCTGTCTCGACGTCGAGCTCGTTGACGAACGTAGCGTCGAATGTGTGAATAAGAGAATAGCATAGCTGTCCAACAACCTTCGGTATTAGTAAAAGGGGGCAGATTTAAAAAATATAGGTTCGTACTGTTGATCACTCATAGAAAATTTTAATTGGTCGCTCTTTTTCAGTGGCAATAATTTTTACACAAATTTTAACTTCGTAACACAAAAATTGTGACGTAAAATTATGTTTTAATTAAAAGTCTTTTGATAATTATGTTATTATATACATATTAGCCGTGACGGCAGTAAGAATACATTTGTCATCACCCCAACTCTTCCGCGGGTGTCGTAAGAGTCGACTGAATTGAAGTGTCACTGACCATTATTTGATAAAAGATTGATGACGGGCAGCAGCGTCATAGTGGACACATTACTGCGATCGTCAAACCGCTTACGCTTGGCGATTACGGGCATTTACCTCCTAATGCTTCTATACGCATAGTTAATAGGAGAGGCCTACATCCAGCAGAGAATTTTTATGCAATCCCAACTATGTACACATTTTTGCGACTCTTTTTAAAGCCTCGCCTCCGCTCGTCACTTGACGCCGCACTACGAGCATATCCCCGTGGCTAAGCCATCGGCTGTGGAATGGTTTGAGGTCCCAACTACCGAGACTACAATAGGATAATTTAGATAAACATCATCATCATCATCAGCCTATGATAGTCCACTGCTGAACGTAGGCCTCTCCTATTAACTATGCGTATTGACGCATTAGGATGTAAATGCCCATAATCGCCACGCTGGGCAAGCGGATTGGCGATCGCAGTAATATGTCTAATACTATGATGACGCTGCTGCCCATCACCAATCGTTTATTAAATAATGGTAAGTGACACTTCAATCCCTTAGTCGACTCTTACGACACCCGCAGGAGGAGTTGACAAATGTATTCTTACTGCCGTCACCACACGGCTAAACAAAGTGAGTATATTTAGATAAACACAGTGTTGAAAATACAAAATTATCTGCCCATCAATTGCTAGCCGTAGAAAAGCAGCAAATTAAAAAATATATAGGTGCGAAGAGTTGGCTATCCATGGAAAATTTTAATTTGCCTCCATTTTTTACTGACATGGATTATTGCACGCCCTACGGACAAATAAAACATGGAAGCTGCACGCCATACTAAGTTGCTTTTCAAAAACGGTCCTGAATTTTAGTTGACAAGTGTAACTCCCTCTTCAGTGCATCACGGCAATGATTTTTAATGTCAACCTATAAAAACTTAAACCGCCGTTTATATATAGTTGTGAATCTGCCTACGAAGCTGGAGGTTCCGGGTTCGAATCCCGGCGAGGGCATTTATTTGTGTATTTATTTATCACAAATATTTGTTCCTTGGTCATGGCTGTTTATGTATTTAAGTATCTATATGTATCTATCTATTATATATATCGTCGCCTGGTACCCACATCACAAACCTTAATTCAGCTTACCGATACCGGTGGGACTAGGTCGATTTGTGTAAATAAATTATTTCCAAAAATAGTTATTTCTTATTTATTTAACCGGGGTTTGATTATAAACAGAGACAGTACGGCGAGCGTTCTGTATTTTGATACCTAATAATGTACAGATGTAGTGCACAACCCTTTACCTTCGGCTTATTACGGAAACGTCCGAATTCATATATCTGTCGCAATAAACGTCACTCTGCACCTTTGCACTGAGCTAATTGAGACAGAAAATGTAAATTCAGGCGTTTCCGTAAAAATAGGAAGGGAAAATATTATTCATTACATCTGTGGCCTATTTCACTATATTTAAAAGTGTGACAATTGTAAAATGTCACTGTTACTGTCGTCACAGGCCTCTACGGCTACCGCTTACTATCAGACGGTCCATGTGCTTGTTTGCCAGCAACATAAAATTATTACTAATAACATTAATGTATCGTTAATAAACTACTTTTTATTTTCCGTAAGCCGTGATTGTCGCAAGGTTTAGTATAATTTTCATTAAATCTTGACATGAGGTTCGGCTTATGTCGGAATTTCGCTACAATTGTCGTGTTTTTTGTGACAATTGTAATTTCGCTTCGCAAAGAAGTAGTTACATACTGCTGATTTATTTAAGTTCTTGCACTACATTCTATGTTGGTGGCAAACAAACGCACGGCCCTTCCGATGGTAAGCGGTAACTGTAGCCTTTAGACGCTCCCGATTGGAGAAACCAAAAATTTACAATTGTTGCACTTGTCAATGTGTACAGTACACGTCTATATACCTTTCAATAAAACAAGTTAATACTCAAAAACAGTCGAATAGGACGAAAGATTCAAAAGACTTCCCAACACGTAAAATCGAGTCCCCGAACACGTTGTACATATTTTGGTACAGCAGGATAACTCAGGTTTGTACAAGCTCGAGGTCAACGTCCTATCGACCCGGAGGATACAGACATGCTATCTAATTTAGGGATACTTTATCTGTGGGTTAGAGATGTAATTAGTACAAATTCGGCTTCAGTCGGCCTCCGTAGTTAGTGACACTGCTTATGAAGCTGGGGGTTCGAATCCTGGCGAGGGTATTGTGTGTTTATTTATCACAAATATTTGTTGCTTGATCTTGGCTGTATTTAAGTATCTACAGGTTGTAATAGTTCAGTGTGGCCAGGCGATAATTCCGTAACTATAACAGATATCAGAACATTTTCAGTTGATATCGAAATTGCGTTTTTCAATGAGGTTTCACGATATTCAAGGTACTTTTTCTATCCCTTCATGTACCACATATTTGAGACAACCTGTATATTCAGAAGCAACGTTTTGCCAAAACGCGGGCCTATTTTCTTACGTAAGAAAGAAACAAGGAAAGTATTCAGCACATAAAGTAAACAAAAGGTTTTATTACAAAGACTCACCTTTGTAGGTTGCTTTGCATAAGTATCTTTTTCAAACAAATTCCTAGTAACTGGCTAGAGTGCTCTTTAAAATATGAATTCGCGTAACAGATTTGGCATAAAATACTCGTAATTCTGCATGTTGATACGCAGATTTGACATGTTTATATTTAAAACTACAATTTATGTACATAGATTAAATCTAACTAATCTACTTAACCTAACCAATATCTAAGATTGGCCCTTGTGGCATTGTACCAAGGATGCTGGCGGCATTTCCTCGCTGTATCGCAATACTGATGCGTTGTCCGAGGAAGTCGCCAGCTCTTCGGTCTTTAGTTACATCTACCAGACGTTTCTCGATTTCAGCAAACAATGATCGAAACGTCAGGATAATATTATCGTAAGTTTACACGAATAAGACCCGTTTAAATCGATTTAAACTTTCACGATTATCATTCATACTTTAACAAAAAACTGGTATTATGTGTCTTAGGTATTAATACATTTTCTTGCCTGCCTGCGACCACGGGTGTAACGTCATGCCCGAAACGTCATGGTATTAAACGTAAGTTTACGCGATTAAGACTCGTTTGTCGTTAAAATATAAACACACAAATCTCCTAAAGTTGTAGGTCTCCATAAGCTACGATAATAGCTTACCACCAGGCAGTCGAGTTTGTTAGCCGCCGTCGAAAAAAGATAAGCTTGAAATATCTCCCTATTTCAGAGAACTTACCGAAAAATCTGTTAAAATCGCTGATTCCTATATTTTTCATTTCTGCCCAAATTAAAGCTTAAGCCGCGTTTCTACTTAGTTAAACAACTAAAAAAATGTTACTGAATTATTTTATCAGCAGAAACGCCTTATACAGGGTGATCAGCTGAAATGGGTCAATAGGGAGAAATCACTATAACAGATAGACGAGTTTGTTCTCAGGAACCATGGCGGTATTTGGCGTCGATATTGGTGACAAGTAAAAAATAAAGCAGGGATTTAAAAAAAACTGGCACTATCTTAGCCCTTTCCGACCGGTTTGATATAATCCTGCAAATGAATTTGCAAAAATCCTGTCACCAAGTAAATTGTATTTTCGAGCTCAAACCTATACCGATCGAATCTGCAGACACTAGCCGACACGTAAAAGTAGCAAATACCTAAGGGCGGCCGCATCAGTCAGTCGCAAGACAGCGTTGAAGATGGCGATGTATTTTGGTGGGAGTAGTAGCACACGTAAGTTCACAATTTCGTATATTTGTGGTGACAAACCTTCTATTTATTGAGTGATACTTACTCTTCAAGAGTTAAACGTTTTTATTTAGCACAAATTAGAATAAAATTAAGTGCTTTTGTGTAAACAATATGCCCATATATAATAAGTGCACAAAATTGTAGGTTCGGACGTAGCTCGTAAGTCGTTCGTCATAAATATTTGCACGATTATGCATAATCGGTCTGTGCATAAAATGAAACCAAGAAAGATGGTCATATTATGTTTTGAAGAATTGGTTACATATTTCGTCTAATTCATTAGGTACATATTTCATGGTATTTCAATCAGCGTATCTAAGGAACTAGGGTTAATAATAACTTGTACTTTCATCTTAGTTAGGCACTCCATAGTTGTCCATACCTAATATCTCTCGGATTACTTTAGCTTTGCTATTATGAATGTTGCTCTTTTGAACTGTGCTTATTTGTGGATTAATGATGAAAATACACTGAAGAAGGACGTCCAATCTTAATAGTTTCCGGTAAACTTTGCTATATCTATCTTCGGAAGCTTCACATCATTACTAAAGCTAGGTGTGAGATTACTGCTAATTCTGATTATGCACGACGTAGTACTTTCTAGCATTATGCTTTTTAAGTATTAAACCACAAGTATTTTCTTGTTTGGCTATTAAAGCCCGTTAATTCCGTTCACATCTTTAAATCTATTGTTGAATTACTGCGGAAAACTCAATGTGTAGTAAATATAGTTTTTTTTCTTGTGTGAATTTGTATAATGTAATGTGATTTCTAGATTCGTCGTTTTTTCCCAGTCAGCAAAAGTATTTATTGCAAATAGTACTGTTTATTACACGTTGATTTCTAAAAATCATCGCTATAATCCATTCATCATATTATTATTAGCATTGATAATACATTTTATATTCTCGAAATCATGAAGTAAAAATTTTGTTTTTTATTTTCTAATTTACCCCCTAAAAGTAGCCCTCATATTTACAATTCTTTTTTTTACGTTCCACATCCATCGTTGGGTCACCAACTTACATTGGTGTGCGAAACTTCAACCCAATCTGCCCAGTATTAGGATCGGAGTAAATCGGTTGTAACAGACGGACAGATAGACACGCCAGTGATCCTATGAGGGCTCCGTTTTTTTCTTCTTGTGATACGGAACCCTAAAAATGTTAGATCGCTTATGATAGAAAGTTTTTTCGTTAAGTAATGTGTTTTATTAATGTTTTTCGGCATGTCCATACTAATTTGCAAGATCTTGCATTTACATACAGATCCTGAACGTCACTTTCGTGCATGCGATTTTTTTAATGATAAAAGGCAATATGATTTTATTATTTTTTTTTACAAGTATTCGAAGATAATTTAAAACGATCTACATGCATTTTTCTTAAGATTTTAGAATTTTTTTGTCTCGGTCGTAAAGGGTTAGTTTGATTATTGATCGTTTATACAGGGTGAAATCTTTTACATGATACAAAATTATATTTTCTGGATTTACTCATGATTGCGATCAACTTTTACTGTGGGATTTACATCGAATCCGGCAGAAAAATTATAACTACTACAATAAAGTGCATACACATTTGAAAAAGATCAGTATGGAATAATTGTACACATATTAATGACAACTCGATTGTAACTAGCGACAGCTGGTTTCACAATTTGTATGCAGATGTAGATTTTGTGGTAACTTTTTCAAATTCCATAGTAAAACTTAGCTGTAATCATGAGTAGATTCAGAAAATATGATTTTGTACCATGTAAAAGATTTCACCCAGTATAAATTAAATTTTAATAGTACAGAACAAACAATAGTATTCTAATAGGAGGTGCAGGCATGTACTGAGGATGGTCAAAGGCGCCTAGCCTTGTAAGAGATTGCATATACCCGAGAAAATTGACCGGTGGTTGCTAAGACCGAGTGGCCGAGGGGTACAGGCATCAGCCGCGAAAGCTGAGTACGTGGGTTCGATCCCCACCTCGGACATTAGGTGATCTTGGTCGTTTTTCTTTGGTATATGACATCTTATATTTATAATTTAGTAAAAAACAAGTTATAAATATCTTCAATATAAAAACGCAATTTTACATAACATTATTTCGTTTAAAAATCTATGTATCTTTTTCGTGACACTTAGTTTGATGCCATGTTTCCTAAGGACATTTTTTTCTATTTCGTTTTTAATTCTCGCCACGTACCGGAAGGCGCAGCGTGGGTAGCCCCCCACAAGGTGGACTGATGACCTGGTGAAGGTCGCAGGAGTCCACTGGATGCGGGTGGCACAGGACCGGTCATTGTGGCAATCTTTGGGGGAGGCCTATGTTCAGCAGTAGACGATATAAATGCTTAATAATATATTATTGTGAACTTGTACAATTTTTTTTTGCTTATTATTATGATCTATTGATTTAAACTTTCACGATTATCACTCATATTTTACAGACAGGATATAATTAAACGTAAGTTTACGCGATTAAGACCCGTTTGTCTGTAAAATATTATTATGATCCTTTATTTATTTCTCTTTTTTATAAAAATGTCTATAACACTCATTTTTTTATGTAATAAATTCTTGAATACATACATGTTATTTTTATAAGATGTATTATTTAACAGTTTTGAAAAAATAAGTCCACCTGAGTTTCTTACTGGATCTTCTCAGGAACAGTGTAGGGTTTGAACCAGTAGTAGATTTTTTTTCCCTCTTGATAATGTCAGACGATTCGAAAATGCTTATGAATAAGCTTAATTGAATAAAGAATAGTTTGACTTTGACGTCTTTCGGCTGATGATAATTTCTCGCTACTGACCCATTATTTGGCTGGACCATCCTGTATTTTGAAACCTGCTGTTTTTCAACCCGTAATTAAGGGTAGAATTGTAATGACGAAAATGACGCAGGGTAAACCAGTTAAATTTTATTATTCGGAGCAATGGGGCTCTCAAATTCTTGTCTGTCAAGGGTCAGCAAGACGAGTTAATAAAAAAGACTAACCACCCTTATTAGTGTGTATAATAAAAAAATTGGGACAATTTACACAAAGGGACCTAGTCCCACGGTAAGCTCAATTAATGCTTGTGATGTGGGTACCAGGCGACAACATATATTTTTTTTAGTTTTTATTTTAAATGGGCTTACTCATGGCTACAGACTAGCCAAGGGCAGAGACGTGGCCTACGATGGAGTGAGTTTGCCCAGAAGGTGCCTATTCACCCTTGACTTGAAAATTGACGGGTTTCAATAGATAGATACAGTCATATAGGTACTTAAATACATAGACAGCCACGACCAAGGAACAAATATTTGTGATAAATAAATACACAAATAATGCCCCCACCGGAATTCGAACCCGGAAACTCCAGCTAGACTATGGAGGCTGACAATAAATATCATCAATATAGAGGGCCTAGCCCTCTGTCGTTGCAGCATCTTCCAATCGGGTCTATTTTGGTCCTTCGCCTTGACTGCTTGGTTTATCTGGCCTCAGCTCCATTTTTTGATTTGTACCATATTTTCATATGATTTCCGTGGTATTCCTCTTTCTCTTTTTCCCACTATTTTGCCTCCTAATCCTCCTAGCGTCGTAATTCTCTTTGCTGAGGGTCGTCAACCCCTCGTGTTATAAACTTCTGCCTTAAGGTGCATTTAGACCAAACGAGCATTCGCTCATTCTACTTTACCAATAAAAAAAAAAAACATCGACCAAACCTCCGTAGTGTAGTTGGTAGTGATCCTGCCTACGCAGCTAATAGGTTGCGATTTTTAGAATTATAACTAACGTCAGACTCAAACATATTTAAATATATTTCACACGGGTTACTCACGTAATTTAAGTCGATAATTGCTCGACATGTTTCGATCCATTTAGAGGATCCTCATCATGGGCTTGCGCTCTAGCAGAGCACAAGCCCGCAGTACACGTCGGGCTTTGGTCGCGGATACTCCATGATGAGGATCCTCTAAATGGATGGAAACATGTCGAGCAATTATCGACTTAAATTACGTGAGTAACCCGTGTGATAAATATTTAATAGGTTGCGGATTCGATCACGGCATTTTTTATGTTTCAAACGTTGTCACTACCCTATTGTCAGTCTGGTTTGTTAGCTCGTCTATAGTTCAGGAAAAAGGGGCTACTTTAAGTTCTCATTTCCTGTCCTTGCTGAAAATCAGCATCGTTAAAGAACGCCTACTCAACTTCAGTAGCCGTACAATGAGCTGCCCTCACGTTATTAACGCAGACTTACTATCCGGCTCACACCGAGTACGAACGGGATGGATTTTTTAAGTGACGAAGGTAGACAACTGAGCTCTCACCTGATGGAAAGCAGCAGTGTTATTCACTAAGGAAACCGCCTTGCTGTCAGCGCTGTGTCAGCGCTGCGGCAGCGTCGAGCCTAAAAATGGTATTCACTAATATGCTTTAAACGACACTAGTGCTCGGTGACGAATGCGGCGTGAGCTGGAAATACACTGCGTCGAGAGTTTGACGTTTAATGTACGAACTTCGTATTCTCTAACGAAAAACAGCGACGAACTCGCCCACAACCTCGCTCACAGCCTCGATTCCTAATGTCAAATAAAACAGCTAGGATTTTAGACAAGGCTGTCTCGACGTCGAGCTCGTTGACGAACGCAGCGTCGAATGTGTGAATAAGAGAATAGCATAGCAGGAACTGAGGCCCATAGACATAGCGATCAGAAAATCACCTATGCGCTGCCTACCCTGAGGACTTAGATTGCCTCTATCTATGCCAGTAATTACACCGGCTATTTTACCCCCAAACCGAAACAGGGTCCACCCGGATAGCTACCACCGTCTTACCCGTAACCTGCAGCTAAATAGCAGTGTTTGCACTACTGTTTCGGCTTGGGGGTAAGATAGCCGGTGTAATTACTGGCATCATCATCATCATCATCATCATCAGCCTATGATAGTCCACTGCTGGACGTAGGCCTCTCCTATTAACTATGCGTATAGACGCATTAAGAGGTAAATGCCCATAATCGCCACGCTGGGCAAGATTATGGGCATTTACTATTACTGGCATAGATAGAGGCAATCCATCTAATTCCTCAGGGTAGGCAGCGCATAGGCGATTTTTTGGTCACTATGTCCATGGGCCTCAGTTCCTGCTTTCCATCAGGTGGGCTGAGAGCTCAGGGGCCTATTTTTCGATAGGTTGTAACTTTTAATACAAGCGGAAGTCCTTATCTAAATAATAGTGTTAAAAAGAAACGTTCACTTGTATTACAAGTTACAAGCGTTCGAGAAACGGGCCCCTGTTGTCTACCTTCGACACACAAAAAAAAGGCGTCTGCGATTTTTAGTGGCTGCAACACCCTAATGTTATATCATCAAGTGGTCCAAGTGTCAACACTTCCACAAACATTTTTCCTTAACTTTTTTCCCATAACAGCCATTTTCCGGATTTCTCAAATGGTTGGCAATCATCAGATTGGTAGATTCTTTAGTATGGTAATTCTTTTTTATTGCTATGGCCGGATTTTGTAGCGATTTGGTTGATTTTATTGTTTTCTTGGTGCGTTTATAAAGCTTGGAATGTAAGTTTTATTGGCTACACTCAATTAAATTGTTTTATTCGCGGGAACCCTAAAAGGCACAAAGTATATTTTTGGGTTTCTTTTTTATTTATTTTTTGGGTATGCCGTGTGGTGACGGCAGTAAGAATACAGGGCTTGGACCAAGGCCGTAACTGATAAGGATCCGAACGTCTCTGATGCGAAACGCAGACTGAATGCTGCCTCGAGGTCCTGCAAAAGAGCTGTTGCCAGAGCAAAATTTGATTTTGTCGGCAGATTTGGCGAGAAGCTTGCAGGCCACCCTTCCGGGAGTAGGGCCTTCTGGTCACTTGCCAAAGCTGCCGAGGGAAACTTTTGTCGGTCGTCCCTGCCACCACTGCGAAATGCTGACGGTAATCTGGTCCATAGTGCAAAAGAGAAAGCCGATCTTCTAGGTGCTCTTTTTGCCTCGAACTCGACTGTGAGCGATGACGGCAGCATTATACCGCCTACCATCCCGCGGTGCGCACACTCCATGCCAGAAATTCGCATCTCCCAGAAAGATGTTCGGCGGGAGTTGCTGTCGTTAAACGTTCACAAGTCGAGCGGGCCAGACGGCATACCTGCAGTGGTGCTTAAACGTTGTGCTCCTGAGTTGTGTCCTGTGTTAACGTGTCTCTTCGCTCTTTCCAGTATCAAACGGGAAGTTCCATCTTCGTGGAAGACGGCCCTTGTGCACCCTGTTCCAAAAAAGGGTGACAGATCGGATCCATCGAATTATAGGCCTATCGCTATCACCTCCCTTCTCTCTAAGGTCATGGAGCGTATAGTTAACGCTAAGCTCCTTGGTTACCTAGAAGAACACGATCTTATAAGCGACCGCCAGTATGGCTTTCGCCACGGTCGCTCTACCGGTGATCTTCTAGTGTACCTCACTCACCGCTGGGCATCAGCCATTGAGAGTCAAGGCGAGGCTTTGGCAGTCAGCCTAGATATAGCGAAGGCGTTCGATCGGGTCTGGCATAGGCGCCTTTTGTCGAAGTTGCCATCTTATGGACTGCCCGAGGGATTATGCAGATGGATTGCTAGCTTTTTGTCCGGCAGACGCATTCGTGCCGTAGTAGACGGTAGCTGCTCTGATAGCATGGACATAAACGCTGGCGTCCCGCAAGGCTCTGTGCTATCCCCAACGCTGTTCCTTCTGCATATCAATGACATGTTGTCTATCGGCGACCTCCATTGCTATGCGGATGACAGTACTGGGGATACTTTTTACACAGGCCGTGCTAATATCCCTCGCTCTGTGGTACTGGAAAGTCGCGGAAAACTTGTGTCTGACATCGAGAACACTTTATCTAGAGTCTCGTTATGGGGTCGGGATAACCTAGTCAGGTTCAACCCCACAAAGACACAAGTTTGCGCGTTTACCGCTAAAAAAACCCAATTTACTGTGGCTCCAAAGTTCCAAGACACAGCTCTTACCATGTCAGGGAGTATTGGGATCCTCGGAGTCGACATTTCCAACGATGTCCAATTCCGATGTCACCTAGAGGGAAAAGCTACGCTGGCATCCAAAAAGCTCGGGGTGCTCAATAAAGCGAGGGGATACTTTACTCCGGGGCAAAGACTTCTGTTATATACCAGCTTGCACCCTTTGACTCGGTTCAGAGACGAGCGGTCCGAATAGTCGACGATCCCAGACTCACAGGCGGTATTGAACCCTTAAGTCTAAGGAGAGACTTCGCCTCCTTATGTGTGTTCTATCGTCTGTACAATGGGTTGTGATCTGAAGAACTGTTCGACATGATGCCAACGTCCACTTTTCATCATCGCACCGCTCGCCACCGACTGGGCGCTCATCCTCACACCTTGCAACCTAAATGGTCGCGCACCGTGCGGTTTCAGAGGAACTTCCTCCCGCGGACGGTCCGTCTGTGGAATGAGCTCCCTGCCGAGGTTTTCCCGTTGGACTACAGTATGGGGTTCTTCAAAAGAGGAGTGTACAAGTTCTTATTGGGTCGGCAACGCGCATGTGACACCCCTGGGGTTGCAAGCGCCCATAGACTACGGTGACTGCTTTCCATCAGGCGGGCCGTATGCTTGTTTGCCACCGACGTGGTATAAAAAAAAAAAAAAAAAACATTTGTCACCACCCCAACTCCTCCTGCGGGTGTCGTAAGAGTCGACTAAGGGATTGAATTGTCACTTATTACCATTAGTTATTTCATAAAAGATTGATGATGGGCAGCAGCGTCATCATAGTGGACACATTACTGCGATCGCCAATCCGCTTGCCCAGCGTGGCGATGGGCATTTACCTCCTAATGCGTCTATACGCATAGTTAATAGGAGAGGCCTACGTCCAGCAGTGGACTATCATAGGCTGATGATGATGATGATATTTTTGGGTGTCTCAGTTTTAGTAAGAAAAAATGTTCTATTTTCTATATCATTTGGTTACACTACAGCATATGAAGGGTCCACGGAAAGAACATGTCTAGTCAATTCAAATTACAGAAGGAAAAACCACCTTACTTTAAACAGGAGGTGTGAATTTGCCCTGATTTTTTTAAGCCCTGGACATGTTTTTTCCATCGACCCTTTATATAACAAAACAGACACTGAAAATATTATATGATATTTAGATGATTTTTTTTCCGGGATTGAAATAGCATGTGTTTATCTGAATCAAAATCGAAAATGCTAATTTATTTACATATGTAAATATATAAGTCCGGCAACTGGAAACTTCAAAGTGACAATTTTTTTGTCACTAATTTTAAAAACAAAGCATACCAACCGCGGTGTTCAATGACGTCTTTTTGAAAATGACTCGAAATTATGTCGCTTACCTGAAACAAAACCAATAATTATATGAGTAAAAGGAGAATAAGAATAATATTTATTTGTGACTCACTAATTTAGAGTGAAATAGTAAAAGGAATATAAAGAAGAAACAAAAAGACAACAAATAAGGGTATGACAAATGGTCTCATCTATGGTATTTCATTTCACCCTGCTTAGAAGTGTACCATCTGTTTGTAATTATCTAAATAATCTAAACTAACCAATTAACATTTCTCTTAAGATCCTTATAGCCCGTTAACCGATATCCATTATTAATAACTTCGTTAATTTTAACGAACGCAACGAATTTATTAATTAATATAAATTGCTACGAGAATAAATGATACAATAATTATACCCCAGTCAACTTGAGGGGTCTTACCTCACGTCTTGGGATCTAAGGGGGTCATTAATGTAAAGTAGGGGGGAAACTAAATATACGAGAACCTTGTTTACTATGGTTAAAGTTTTGGCGTCTTACGATGCCATAATTATGGGCAACTAATTATCCACTGACACGATTCATCTACAAGTCATTACTTTTATTTAATATAGAAATAGATTATACACGGTGCTCGCGAGCATTGCGAGAGATTTTAACTATGCATTCTAAACATCAAAATAAACAAAAAATATTATAAGACCTAAAGTCAATTCCACGTATGAGACCATGTGACGAAGGTAGACAACTGAGCTCTCAGCCCACCTCATGGAAAGCAGGAACTGAGGCCCATGGACATAGTAACCAAAAAATCGCCTATGCGCTGCCTACCCTGAGGACTTAGGTGGATTGCCTCTATGCCAGTAATTACAACAGATATCTTCTTCAGGTGCATTCCAAGATAATGTCAGGGGACGTGACGCCATTCTTTGCGTACATCTAAGAAAGTTGAATACAACTTCGGGTGTATTTTAAGAAATGGGTATTTGTATTTCTAGAAATTTCGTAGAAACTTTACGTTCATGGGGCCCCAGCGCACGCAAATTGTTTGCTGAGATCGCGAAACTTCTGGTTGACGTAACTAAAGACCGAAGAGCTGGTGACTTCCTCGCACAACGCATCAGTATTGCGATACAGCGAGGAAATGCCGCCAGCATCCTCGGTGCAATGCCACAAGGGCCAATTTTAGATATAGGTTAGGTTAAGTACCTATATTATTTGGATTTCATACATATTTTGTTTTGAAAATAAATATGATGAAAATTTATACAGAATTCTCGCACTTTTCATATATTTCTAAGGTAACTTTCGTAGTCGGCATGTTCCCGACAAAGTAAACATTTTCATTGAATGCACCTATACCACTATGTAAGATAAGATTTCGGAGCAATGTTTCTTTAAAAATTACAAAACTGTCTTGTAATTTTTAACAAAACATTGCCCCAAAATGACAGCCAACATCATAAATAAATATCCCATCATTCAAGTAACACCCTGTTACACGTTTACGTTCCATTTTTGCAACCAATATCTTAAAAAGCTTCAACAGAATTCCAAGCAATATTCAACCATCTCTTCTAAAGCCGAACGCGTTTATAAAGGCCAAAATAGCATGAAACTGTCAACTTGGGTATAAATTTCGTATCTAATACGAAAAAATGCTTTGCAATTTAGGAGTTTGTGTCAAAGAGAAAAAGTCGATTTTCGCGAGGAATTCGGTCTCGTTTGATATACAGGAGGGTTTGAATTTTTAATTTAACGTCCGGTTTTTGCGATTAAAAATAGGTTAGGGCAAGGCTGGCTCTGTGACCCATTTATGGTACAAAATACGTACAGCTGCCATCATTTAAAGGGTGTTTCCTTATCAATAATAAAAGTTATACTGAACAACTTGTAGTATGAGACTTATGCCGCGGCCACGACACTGTACTACCTGGTCTAAGGCGACCGGCTCAGCGGAAAACCATACGTGCGAGAGGGAGTACCCATATCGGCATCCCGCTCCAACTCATGGATTCGCTCGCCGCTAATCGCCTTAGACCAATGTCGTGGCCGGGCCTTCATGCCGAAATCGCCAAAAAAAATGTTTTCAATACAAAAATGTGTGTATTTGA
The DNA here is from genome assembly GCA_025490895.1 of Thaumatotibia leucotreta. Lineage (NCBI taxonomy): Eukaryota > Metazoa > Arthropoda > Insecta > Lepidoptera > Tortricidae > Thaumatotibia > Thaumatotibia leucotreta. The sequence goes on from JALPQI010002342.1 coordinate 69,218, forward strand.
TTACATTTTGTACGACCAATTTGTGTATGATAACATCGTGTTTAGTACAGAAGTTGCCTTATTTAGGCTCTAGTGCGAGAAGTGGTCATTTTACGTCAGGTCCAAAAATTCCGGAGGGCCATCTGTACTAAAAAACGTCGTACGAGACACGTGCAAAAACGAAATCCGTAACTCGTGTCGATTTAAAACACTCCCACTCCCAATCGGTCGTGTTTTATCGCGATATCGTAAAGGCTAAAGGCCTATACTGTAGGTATACTCTTTCAAATGATAACCACTCGAACTCGTTATTAACTAGATTTTAAAATGATGCCCCTTCTTTTTAACGGGCATTTCACGTATTACATAAAAATATTCAATGTGTTGCGTGGTGACAGCAGTAAGAATACCTACATTTGTCACCACCCCAACTCTTCCCGTGGGTGTCGTAAGAGTCGAATAAGGTATTGAAGTGTTACTGACCATTCGTTTAAATACACGGTGTTCGCGAGTATTGCGAGATATTTTGATCAGACTTTAAAAAAACCTGTATTCGGCTTGGTTTCAGAGATAGTTCGCTTAATCAAACTTTTTTCGAAAAAAAGTTTTTCGTCGTACTTCGTCATAAAACTTTTTTTTTTTACAATGTGTCCTAATTTCTAATCCCTCCATACCTTTCGCTTGAAAATCAAAAAATATGAAGACTTTTAGAATTATGACTAACGTGAGACTCACACACATATTTAAATATTTATCAAACTGGTTTGATAAAAGTCGATAATTGCTCGACATGTTTTGATCCATTTAACATTGTTTGGATCGAAACATGTCGAGCAATTATCGACCTAAATTACGTGAGTAACCCGTTTGATAAATATTTAAATAAATAAGAAAACACTTAATTAAATTGCTGGTGGTAGGACTTCGTGCAGGGTCCGCCCGGATAGCTACCAGCGTCTTACCCGTTAACCTGCCGCTGAATAGTTAGTACTGTGTTCCGGCTTGGGGATAAGATAGCCGGTGTAATTACTGGCATAGAGGCAATGCATCTAAGTCCTCAGGGTAGACAGCGCATAGGCAATTTTTTGGTCACTATGTCCATGGGTCTCAGTTCCTGCTTTCCATAAGACGGGCCGAAAGCTCAGTTGTCTACGTTCGTCACATAAAAAAAAATGAAAATACTGAAACGAATTCTTTCCGTCAAAGATTATTAACGTGAAGCTGATCCAATTTTTCAACTCATTCGTGTCACCCGAGGGGTGGAATTTTACACCCCCGGGTAGGGTGGGTTTTACGCAACGTTTAATTACGTACATGTGAAGCTTTTTACCGATGGTAATTATATTTGCGGCTTTTTTGTACGATTTATATGTTACGTTGAAAGATTTAAAATTCAATAATTTGTACATGGTTGCATACATGATATTCTTAAAGAGTCGATTGAAAGAAATGTAGGTACAGGTTTATGTTTAATCAAGGAAATTGCAGTTTACGACAGAAAACGTGCAATTTTAGGTTAAAAAATGTTTCACATCATCAGCCTATCTCAGTCCACTGCTGGACGTAGGCCTCTCCTATTAACTATGCGTATAGACGCATTAGGAAGTAAATGCCGATAATCGCCACGCTGAGCAAGCGGATTGGTGATCGCAGTAATGTGTCCACTATGATAACGCTGCTGCCCATCATCAATCTTCTATCAAAGAATGGTCAGTGACACTTCAATCGCTTAGTCGACTCTTACGACACCCGCAGGAGGAGTTGGGGTGGTCACAAAAGTATTCTTACTGCCGTCACCACATGGTTGGTAAAAAGGTTTTACTAGTTAAGAAAACTAACAGTAAGGTGAAAGTACTAGTACCCGACGCTGTACCAATACTCGTCATTATAGCTTGACTTGCCATCGATAAGATAAAATCAACTATTAGGGCAATTAAACGATGATTAATGTATGTGCCTTTAATGCTTCATATCCCAACTTTGAAATAATTAGCTTACATCTAAATTATTTGCATAATTTTATAACAGGCTAACGGTTATTAGGACTGAGTGTTAATATTTCCAAGGTCCCAGTATGTGACATTGAAACTTGTACTGAAGTGCCATCTATTGGGACTGCCAGTAAAAGCACCTGACGCTTACTCATACAATGGAGTTGACTAAGAAAATTTGCAATTTTGATTCGTCACCCTATAAAATAAATACTATTTGACAAAATTAACAAACTCCTCTCCCAAAGCACATGACAATACTTTATGTAGATTTATATATAAGCAAAATATCGTGCTTCAAATAATTATTCTCTGTTGACATGTTGCGCACTAGTATTTCCACCTTAAATGGGTTGCAGAAACTTCCTTTAATAGAAAACTACACAAAAAGGTAAGAAATAGTTGTTTGTCCGCCATTTACAAGTGACCTACTTGGCCCATGTAAATGAAAGCGGCCTATTCAAACACGTCGTTCATACAATTGTCGATATCGTAACAAGGGGGTAAAGGTGATTTGTTTGCAGATTTAAGTACTGTTGTTACAAACGCAACGTAAGGGTATAACTAAATCTATCGACGCGGAATTATCAATGTGCCGAAGAGAAGTTTCATAAGTTGCCAAATTTCTATGGAGAATGTTCTCGGTAAATTAAATTTTACAAGTAATCAATCTAACATTTATTCTTGGGATTTTTTTTTTGTTCCTACATACATTCGTTTATTCAATGACACAATAAATTTAACACTACTTACATAAAATAATCAATAATATAAAAAAAAAACATATAAATTAAAAGAACCTACAAATAAAAAATCTCGCCCAAATCGCTGCCAATGGGCAGTGTGCCCAGAAGGCTGGCCGCATTGCCACGTTGTATGGCAATGCTTATTCGCTGAGCGAAATATTGACCAGCCCTCTGGTCACCAGTGGCATCGATTAGTCGTGAGGCTATGTCTCTGTAAAGACGACGCGCATTGGGTCCCCAAGGCCCCAGCGTTTCGACCCCAAACGCCTCAAACATATAGCCACTGCCAAGGGTTGCATATTTGCGGCGTTTGAGGTAATCTAATCATGTCAAAACCATTGCATATACATGCCTTTCAAGGTATATTTTATGCCTGGCTTACTCAATTGTGAAATACAATATTATTCATAATACTTTTCTTATAAGTTCTCGTGGAAACATACGCAATGAGAATTTTCTCTTCTCTCTCTTCTTCTTCGAAAAAAATCTCGTAAATTTCCCAGTATATTCCCGCAATTTTGAGAATGTGCGGCAACTTGTACAAATATATTGCTACGCAGAATCGATGCTGGCACGGACGCTGGCAAATGGATTAGCGATTGTAGTATGTCCACTATGACTGATGCCAGGCTGCCGAAGGCTGTTCTCTTTTTCATTGTCGTTAACACTCTTGCCAGAGTGGTCGTGGTCATCACTTCAGCTGTTGGTGGCAAGCTTTACAACACGTCGCCACTCCTTTCTGACTGCCGCCCTCCTCATGCAGTGATGACGAGCCATTTACAGACGCTTTTATCTGGTCAGACCACCTCATAGGCGATCTTCCTCGTGGCCTGATTCCCTCAATCTGCCCGACATGCTCTTGTTATATATTAAGAATTTGGTCGCGGGGTGACGGGAGTTAGAATACAAATAATTTGATTATACACAGCGTCATGACACCCTGTATATCATATTTTATATATCATTGCACCAAGGATCAAAAATTTTTAGGAAGAAAAAGAGGGTGGGGACAATTTTTTTAAATCTTTTTCTATTTTACTAACCCTAAAAATGGGTCATTGGTTTAATCCATGTGAAACCGAACGATGTCCTCCCACGTAGCTACAATGTAACGTGAATGCCATGGTTGGGTGTAATAATTTCCAATTCATTACCCTCTGCGATTAACTCAGGGCGGGGCACGACACACGGGCTTTATGCAACCGTTGTGTTAAAGAGTTTTAAAGGTTAGGTTTTTATTTTTTAACTAGATTAAACCTTCACCGAATAATAGAAGATTGTACAGTCAACGTCAATAATATCGTTACGATTTTAGGTGCCAAACAGCGGCCATATATAACCGGTAGCCGGTAACGGTAACCGAAGAAAATATTAGAACATAATGGAATTCTAATAAATTGTAGCAAAAGTAAAATAATGTTACAAGTTTTCAGTTAGTAGTCAGATAAATGTTAACTGATCTTTTTTATACGCCTGGATAAAAGGATAGTGAAAATTTTAAGGTTTTTATGTATTAACAACCACACAAATCCACCTTATCCCACGTACTATACTAAGTGGAGATATAAATACAATTCGGGTTTCTGATTTCTCGGTTTTTTTCTGTTCCCGGGACTTCAGGTTTTTCCAGATTGCTATTTACTTTAGTCATAGTGTAAAATACTGGTTCTAGAGTCGTATAAAGGTGCATTCAAACCAAAAGAGCATTCGCTGTTCTATCCCCCGTTCTACAAAATCAACCAATCACGTTTTGTGTAACGATCGAATTTCGTAGAGTGGGGGGTTAGAATAGCGAATGCTCTTTTGGTTTGAATGCACCTTAACTAATACCTAATATAATACAATACACTCTTGTAAAACTAACATGTGTAGTGTTATTTTAAGGGAATATGAAATAAAATACAAATTGCTGGACCGCGATTTCCCCAAAAATATCGAATTCTTGAGATTGTTTTTTTTTTAAATCAAAGTAGTACAGAGTTTAAAAATAATGTAAAAATCTATTTTTATTCAGTCTTCTTAATACTGTTAGTTTCACTATTGTTTTGCAGTTATTGCAGAGATTTTTTCGTATTTTTCTTTATCCATGAAATCACGACAGACTAGCATTGTACCTAGGAATTTCATAAGTTGCGAAACTTGCACAGATAATGTTCTCGGGAATCTAAATTTAACTAAGTTAACTAAGTAGTGACGCTGCCTACGAAGCTGGAGGTTCCGGGTTCGAATCCTGGCGAGGGCATTATTTGTGTATTTATTTATCACAAATATTTGTTCCTTGGTCATGGCTGTCTATGTATTTAAGTATTATCAAACCGCAATTAGAAAGGGATTTGAAAGTACTGTTGACACGACAGTGTCATAAGTCAATCAAGGATATATTCATAGTTAAATCAATATATATTATTTATAATTTTAGTTCGGAGACTTACATAAATAGATTAATTAATCACTCGCGACATCTATTAAACAACTCTTTTCTTAATAAATATAGTGTCAATTGTTGTGTCAACAGTACTTTCGAATCCCTTTCTGATTCCGGTTTGATAATATCTATATGTATATATCGTCGCCTAGTACCCACTACCCACATGACAAGCCTTCATTGAGCTTACCTTGGGACTAGGTTGATTTGTGTAAGATGTCCTTGGATATTTATTTATTTATTATTATTTATTTAACTAACAATCTAATCAAGCCAAGATCGTACTAGATACATACCTTATGAATTATATTTACTACCTTGTTTACTTATTTACGACTTTAAATAATTATTATTTATAACACATTCTTAAGAGTTCTCATGGAAACATTCTCAGTGAGAACTTGCTCTTAAATTTTCATGAAAATTCTCGGAAATTTCCGAGTATATTCCTTCAATTTTGAGGATGTTCTGAAACTTATACGACAGACTGACTGAGTCACTGACTTAATTCAACGCTCAGGTGAATATTGCACAAACTACTAGTCGCTGCTTGTAAAATGTATCATCATCATCATCATATCAGCCGAAAGACGTCCACTGCTGAACATAGGCCTCCCTCAAAGATTGCCACAATGATCAGTCCTGCGCCACCCGCATCCAGCGGACTCCTGCGACCTTCACCAGGTCATCGGTCCACCTTGTGGCGGGCCTACCCACGCTACGCCTTCCGGTACGTGACCGCCTCTCAAAAACCTTCCCGACCCAACGGCCATCGGTTCTACGCGCAATGTGCCCCGCCCACTGCCACTTCAGTTTAGCGATTCGGAGAGCTATTTCAGTTACTTTGGTTCTGCTGCGGATGGTCTCATTTTTAATCCGATCACGCAGAGAGACTCCTAGCATAGCCCTCTCCATTGCCCTTTGGGTGACTTACTAAACTACTACTCGCTGCTTGTAAAATGTATGTTTCATTAAAATTGATTTATATTCCATGTCCCGAAATATTTTAAACTAATGAACTCCAGTGTGGATGTATTTGAACTAGCATTGCCCGAGGGATACATTTACATAGGCCAGTTACACGTAGTCGCCACAGTAAAATCTCATGCAGGTTTCCACAGATTTTAATACGTTAGGTACACTAAAGCAAACTGATTTACATAAATTTATTAAAACTTTAATGATTATCACTCACATTTTAACGACAATCATGTTAAGGTGGAAGTATTATTATTATTACCCGACGCTGTAACAATAGGTACTCGTCATCATAGCTTGAGTTGCCATCGAAAATATAAAATCAACTATTTAGGCATTTAAACGATGATAAATGTATGTGCCTTTAATGCTTTATATACCAATTTTGAAATAATTAGCTTATATTTAAATTATTTGCATTATTTTAAGACAGGCTGACGTTTATTTAGGAATGAGTGTTAATATTTTCAATGTCCCAGTATGTGACATTTAAACTTGTACTGAGGTGTCATCTATTGGGACTGCCAGCAAAAGCACCTGACGCTTACTCGTACAATGGAATTGACTAAGAAAAATTGCAATTTTGAGAAATGTTGATATTGTCACCCCATTAAATAAAATACTATTTAACAAAACTAACAAACTCCTCTCCCAAAACACATGACAATACTTTTTAAATATATTTTCGTTACCATAAAAATTGGATTATAGCCTTTTTGAACTAAAATAAGCGTTATTGATCTGCGATAATATTAAGCAGCTTATCGTAATATATCCTAAAGTCCATAGTATCACTTACCACATTAAAATGTGTGTTTTTATTTCTGTAACATTTATCATACACCTCAAATAATGACCCTTATGTAGATTTTACGTATGAGCAAAATAACGTGATTCAAATAAATATTCTCTATTAACATGTTGCGTAATGGTACTTCCACCTTAATGCGACTAATTATCCAGACGTTTCAGGCATGACGTTACACACGTGGTCACAAGTCGAGGGAAGAGGGTCTACCTGTGACCACGGGTATAATGTCATGCCCGAAGCGTCAGGATATTAAACGTAAGTTTAAATTAAGACCCGTTTGCCGTTTCAATTACCGCCTGTGAGTGTGGTATCGACAATTCGAACAGTCAAAGAATCCAAGCTGGTATCTAGCTGGTGGTAGCTGGCTGGAATTTGGAGAATGCCAAAAATACAGCCATGATTGCATGATTAGGTTGGCCATTGCAGTCATGTGTCTAGTATGACACTGCTGCACGTCATCAATCTTTAATAAATGGTCAGTGACACTTCAATCCCTCAGACGACTCTTACACCGATATGAGTTGGTGACAAATATATTTTCACTGCCCTCAGTACTCAACTGAAGTTACATTTTAATTTTTCTACTAAATTACCCCGAAACTACTCCCAACCACAAAACAGGCAACTTAACCTCAAATTCTTGTTTACTGTTCCAACTTTCCCTGCCAGCTTGCCCCTCAAATATTCAGGCGCGCTAACAAGCCCACTCTCCCCTGGAGGGGAGGGTGGGGTTAATTCGTAATGCCCCCCTTAGCCAAGTTTTTGCGATATCTGCTACAGGTGCAAAGTTTTAAGGTCCTGTATTTGGGTTTGTCTGATTGGGGTATTTGGGGTCTTTCATACGGTTTTTTCTATTTAGATTTAGGGATCTTTTTTAATGAGGATTATAGCTGATACTTTGATTGTGTACGATGAACTAAACCCTTAAATAAATTAAAACTAAAAATGTACTTATTATCTTACTTAATACTTAGAGTTTCTGTCCCTATATGTACCTATGAATGCTTCAAATCTTTTAAACTTTCCCGGTGAGGGTATTATTGGTGTATTTATTTATCACAAATCGTTCCTTCGTCGAGGCTGGCTACATATTTAAGTCTCTTTATGTACCTATCTATTTATTATACATGTCGTCGTCTGGTTTACAAACCTTAACTGAGCTTACCGAGACTAAGTTGATTTATGTAAGATGTCCCAAGATGTTTATTTATTTAAACATTTTAAACTACGGAACGGATTTTAATGAGGTTTTTTAATAGATATAGTAATTCAAGAGAAAGTTTTCGATACCAATATTGTATCCGTGCAAACCAAGGCGGGTCGCTAAATTACAAACAAATAAAAATCAATGTAAATATTATTTTCCGTGTGGTGACGGTAGTAAAAATACATTTGTCACAACCCCAACTCTTCCCGTGGATGTCGTAAGACTATTGAAGTGTCACAGACCCTTCATTTATTGAAGATTGACGATGAGCAGCGTCAACACAGTGGACACGCTACTGCGATCGCTAACCCGCTTGCCCAACGTGACGATTATAGGCATTATCTCATTATGCTTCTCTTTGCATAGGTTAGGAGAAGCCTATGTCTAGCCTAGACATAGTTTGATGATGATGAGTACTTCGATAAAGCAATGCCACTACGATTATGGGCACTACCTTCTAATGCTTCTATACGTATAGGTTAGGATAAACCTATGTCCAAAAGCGGACTGACATAGTGTGATGATGATGATGCTAGTACTTGAAAAAACCAATGCCACTACGATTATGGGCACTACATCCTTATGCTTCTATACACATAGGTCAGGATAAGCCTATGTCTAGCAGCGGATTGACATAGTATGATGATGATGATGCTAGTACTTCGATAAAGCAATGCCACTTGGTAAATCAATAAAGACATTGAAATAACTTATTCGACGGAAACCAGAAAGCTTGGTCATAAACGAGCACGCAACCTATAAATGAAGTGGGTAAAGTAAACAGAACGTAATTTTATGGCCAGTTGGCATTTTTATCAAACGATTTTGTTTGCTAATAAAGCACTTGAAAATACGTACTTATATACCTATTTATTTGGGTTTCGTAAGCATTTGTATTATAGCCTAACAAGTTCCTTTTGATTCCTCATAAAAAAATCGAAATCAAACTTGTTTATTTGTACAGGGCGGGTAAAATACTTAAGTACAACATTAGTACATACTCGCATCTTACAAAACGGCACATACACAGTTTCTTCATGTCAAGCCGATTGGCGTTCAAAGTCAAACTATTCTTTATTCAAGTAAGCTTATTAATAAGCATTTTTTAATCGTCTGACACAATATCAAGTAACAAAACCAATTTGAAGTAAGTGCATGCATACAACTTCTATCAATGACTTCACTGTTATTATAATCTAAATATTCACTTCTATTACTCCTCGCAATACTATTCGTCATAGTTATTGCGGATGTTTAGTGAACTAATTTATTTTAAAGGTATTAATGCTATTTGTTGTCAGATGTTGGAAGTCATCGAATGTCAGTGATGTAAGCAAATCGATAATAATACGTCGTGTCAAATGGTTCACATCATGTTACCGTCAAATGCCCAAAAATATAGGTAAAGTAATCAATAATAATTTCCAATACGAAATATTTGCGGCAGAAAAAGGACGAAAGATTGGGCAATATGTTACTATACATATACAATGTTTTGAATTTGACTGTCGACATGCCGGCACTGACACTTCATAGTGACGTATACATGACATAAAGGTATATTGCCATAATTATGTAAGTGGTTTGTAGCGCCAATACCACAGTGCTCAAAATAAATTTCTTACCCCCTTATTCATTAAAGTCTGCTAACTGAACAAACAAACCACTAATAATTGTTTATCCCTTTCAATCTCAACAATGTTTCCATAAGAGCAAAAGGGACAAACAATACTTAGCGGCTTGTTAACTTAGCAGACGTTTATGAATAAGGGGGTTAGGCTATAAATTACATGTTGTCACTTATAAATCGTACCCAATTTACAGATACAAAATAGACTGACAAAAAAATATTTTTGTTTCAAGTAGCCAACAAAAAAAGTCGCAAAAATGCTAAAACTGCCAAGTCAAACTTTGGGGATGGTAATCGTCACTTACTGAGTTCGGTTGTTGTTGTTGTTGCGAAAGAGTGACGTGACGCGTGGGTGACGTAAGGGTCCACTTAAGGGACTGAAGTGTCACTGACTACTCATTTATTAAAGATCGATGATGAACAGCAGCGTCATCATAGACACACTACTGCAATCGCCAACCCGCTTGTCCCGAGTTGCGATTACGGTTATTTATTTACGCCTTAATGTGTCCATATGCACAGTAATGAGAAGCCTATGTCTAGCAGTGGACTGAGATAGTGTGTGTGTATGTTGGTCACTTACCCAGCTTGGTGGTAGGGTGCTGCAGCATCATCGGGTGCGGCAATTGTAGCAGCTTGGGTTCCAACTTGGCCTGCGCCACGGGGATGGGCCCAGCGTTGGTCATGGTGGTCATCGTGGCGGCGGGCATCATCAGCGTCGACATCGCGAGCATCGTGGCATCACCTACTTCATTTCACTTTTTCACTTTCGGTTATATAACCTTTCACTTTAGTTTCACTTAGTTTATAAACCCCTTTCACTTCAGTTTGGACCGTTTGGATTTTGGTGTATGCCGTTTGGGTTTAACTTTTGTCCCTTTTTTGGTTTTTATTTGGTTTGAAGACTACTATGGTCCTGTTTACACTTTATTTTTGTTATAAATCATTGCGCTTTTTATTTGACTTGAAAGTTTCAAAATCAAATACGTATTTTTGAAAATTTCCAGTCTTTTTCGATGGTCATTATGTTTATAATTTAGACTACGTCTTTTGTGTTGTTATATTTTAAAAGTTACACTATTTTGCAATTTTTTTTGAAGCGTATGTTTTTATTTACGTTTGATTTTAGTTTGTTTGAAAACGATTGTGTTTTTTACTCGTTGCCTTTTGTTTTTAGTTTTATTTGTAGATTTATTGTTTACTTGTTTGTACGGAATATTTGTCTATCAATAGATTTACTTTTATGCTGGTGCTAAAAACTATTGCATGTGACGAATATTTACGGTAGCTTTATATTGAACCCTTAATATTTTTGAAAATAACCCTTTGCCTTTATTATTAGGTTTAATAATAATAATTAGTGTAACCATAACCCATTCTTTTCCATGTTATCTCCAATAGCCTCTATATGCCTGCTGGGACCGGTTCACGGATATCTATTTTTGTGCCCGTGAATGGGTTGCAGCAGGTGTAAAACACAGCAAATTTCTCCAAAGGGTCTCTACGTGTTGGATGTGTATCCCCGCGCAAGCCTATCAAAAGACCGGGATTTATAGGCCCGTGATCAAAGAGAAATACAAATAATACTAGCGTAATAAGAAACACTTTTGATCAATGCATGTTTCATTTCTTATGTTTGGTGTGGCCGTGATGAGTGTTATCCAAACTAAATAAATCATCAATTAATATTATAATAATTTAAATTAAGTTAGATTTAGGTTTGCATAATGTTACTACGTTAATAAGTCTTGCCAAAAACTGAGAACCAACAGCTACTGTTTATCAAATAGAAAGTGAAATAGACCGTTACCAAATCGATATTATAAGATGACAATATATTGGCACAGTTATACCAAATTATTTGATTCAAAGGTATTTTTCAATGTGTCTTCTCTTACAAGATTTAAAAATGTTTAAATAAATGGATATTTCAAATGTAATATTTCAATGTATTTCATGTTTCACTCTGTATAATCAATGTTGTTGCTACTCAGCCTACCGTTTCAGTAATAATCGCCATTCCAATATGCCATTCGAGTGGATAGAAATGGACCCTAAGGCTTGGCAATAAAGGTGCAAAAACAGAACTTCCAGAACATTCCCAATTTTGGAAATTTCTAGGTGCAAAGCTACTCGTTCATATTTACGCTTGTCAATCGACGCTTTGGTATAACTCCCTTTATTTTGTAACTCAAATAAAAACAGGTATTTCCCGTTCATATTTGCTCCCAAATTCTATTGTTCTTTATTTAACTTGCGTACGTTAAACAGAAATACATTTTTGTGTTTTTCATCGTAAAGTCAGATATTTTTTAACCGACTTCCAAAAGGAGGAGGTTCTCAATTCGATTGATTTTTTTTTCGTTGTAACATACATGTTACCCGATATCTCCTAGAATCGTGGACCGATTTTAAATTTGTATTTTGTGATCGAACGTGTATAACCCCGAGATGGTCCAGTTGGCTCCAAGTTGGGGTCTGATGATGGAATCTTGGAGAAATCGAGGGATCTCTTCAAATGATACAGGTACATGTATGGCGCTTTTGGTATTTTTCATTTATTTACAAGAATTTGCATTCATAAATGGGTTTGAGGAAACCAATGACGGAAAGAAATCAGGGATATTGGAGTAATCGGTTGAAGTCGGTTTTTTAAATTTAATTTTGGTGATTATTTATAAGCTCTTATTTGACATGCAATGCATAGTACAGTCGTGTCAGATATATTGAAGCGGTCAGGGTACTCATAAATATCTGAGCAAGTGTCTACTGTCATGATGTTACAGTGCATGTACAGATATTTATGGCATAATGGCAGCTCCGTTACATGCGATCGATGGTGAATTTACAGTTGTCTGCAAAGAGATCTATCCATTTTAACATTTAATAACATAATTTGGTTGAACAACTCAAATTGTTTTTTATCATTTTTGATTGTTGTATTTTTTAAATAGGTAGTGACACTATGTATGACTGTATACCTGTGTATTATAAAACCGGAATCAGAAAGGGATTCGAGAGTAGTGTTGACACAACAAATGACACAAAATTTACCAAGAAAAGAGTTGTTTATAGATGTAGAATGTGATTAATTAATCTATCTAATATAACCATGAATATATCCTAGATAGACTTATACACCGTGTTTTTATTGATTTCCGTTAAATAGGGCAGGTTATTTGGGACATTAATAGAAGTTGCCTAGTATATCGGCTTTTGTTTAATTCGTAAAAAAATTTTTTTTCGTTTTCATACATAATAATTGAAATAGCAAGCGTGAGATAACCTTAAGAATAAGATCTCAGGTGACTGACGGCACATGTCAAAAGGTTTCAATACACTTGTTCAGTCATTAAACTTATTTTTGTAATAACTCAATAACAGTAAGAGTTAAGGTACTAGTTTCTTAGACAAATTGATTATTTTTGACCTAAATAAGCTTCCCTTTAATTTAACGGAAATCAATAAAAACACGGTGTATAGTGTTGTGTCAACAGTACTTTCGAATCCCATTCTAACCGCGGCTTGATAATACGCGTTTAAGTTTATATATGGGAGTATAATAATACGTTAGCGTGATGTATAAAGGGTCATTTTGTCAACGAAATATCAGCATTTTGAAAGGCTACTACGGCTTGCAGCTTTCATGTTTTATTTCTTCGTAAACACAGCTTGACCATTAATGCACTTTATTCTAATTAAAATAAGGGTTACAACTGGTCAGCTAACATACAACTAGGTCATTCTTACCCCTTGCTAAGCATAACTTATGTGCCCCATTAATTAGTACTTGGCGAGCCGCCATTTTGCAAAAATGGTGTCGACGAGAGAATGCTTTCAGTTCGAAACTCGTATAGGGATTTATTATGTTACATTACACTATTTGAGTGTTCAAATGTATGGTTTATAATCTGAATGCTTAGTTAAATAGTCAGTAAATTAATAGGTTTGTATGCAGTAAGAATTCTGCAACTCCTCCCTTAGGCGTGGTAAGAGTAGATTAAGAGATTGAAATGTCACTGACCATTCGTTTATTATGTCAAGGTGCATTTAGACCAAACGAGCATTCGCTCATTCTATCCCCCACTCTACAGGTGGTGCGTTTAAACCAAAAGAGCATTCGCTGTTCTAGCGCCCGTTCTACGAAATCAACCAATCACGTTTTGTGAACCGATCGAATTTCGTAGAGTGGGAGGTTAGAACAGCGAATGCTCTTTTAGTTTAACCGCACCTTACGAATTCAACGAACTTCGACGAAACACGTTTCGTTTAACGAACGAATTTCGTAGAGTGGGGGATAGAATGAGCGAATGGCCGTTTAGTAAATGCACCTTTACACACCACTTAATCTCAAGTGTTCAAATGTATGGTATATAATCTGAAAGCTTACTCGTAGTTAAATAGTCAACAAATAACAACAGGTCGCGCATATGCAGTAACAATTTGTCATCACCCCAACTCTTCCTGCAGGTGTCGTAAGAGTCGACTAAGGGATTGAAGTGTCACTGACCATTATTTGACAAAATATTGATGATGGGCAGCAGCGTCATCATAGTGGACACATTACTGCGATCGCCAATCCGCTTGCCCAGCGAGGTGATTATGGGCATTTACCTCCTAATGCGTCTATACGCATAGTTAATAGGAGAGGTCTACGTCCAGCAGTGGACTCATAATTCATAATTTATTTATTGTCAACCATGGTGTTACAAGATGATAACATATATATTTAACATGGACCCTGTCAGGGCGCAACAAATCTTATAAGCTAAATTATCCTAACAAGATAATAGTTTAAATAAGTGAGTATGACATGTAATAATTATTCATTCATATCGACATCGTAAAATACTTGTGTCAGTAAATAATTTTTAAGTTGGGAAACAAATGTAGGAAATTTTTCTTCACCTGTTATATTTAATTACTTGGTAATTTGTTATATATTTTAATAGACATGGAATGTGGTCCCTTTGCGACCATTTTAAGTTTGGCTATAGAAGCTTGTCCTAGCTTGTTTCTTGGTCTCAGGTTATGGGGTCCTTTACACAGATCGTCCGCGTTTGTGTAGAGATTGGAATGTTTTCGTACAAACTTGCACGTCTCCAGGATATAACGATGACAGTGTTAGAATTTTGAGCTTTGCAAAATGGGGTCTACATGATTCTTCCGGTTGGATGTTACTCAGGATCCTAATGCATCGTTTTTGAATTCAAAATAAATCGGGGACATTAATACTGTCACCCGTGAAATGTGTGATAAGGTGAGATTGCTATCATAGGCTGATGATGAATCTGATGTTATCTGATCAAAGAGACGAGATTGTCGATTGCGCTTATGGCATTAAGTTCATACGCTCGTATACAATAAAACGCCACGGGACGTCTATCAATCGTCAATTCAGTATAACCTAAAACAAGGTAAATAAATATGGCTGACAATTCATATGATTTGAAGTCTTTGACGCATATAGTGAAACACGTTTGCAGATATATTTTTACGAGAATACTAATATTACATAACTTTATCTACATCCTTATCATAAGTTTAGAATGATAATTTACCTTTTCCACGAAGTAAATTACCTCTAAATATAACAATTTAAAATCAGTTGAAATTACTCAATTTAAGTCAGAATATCCTACAATAAATATCTATGTATTGAAAAAAAAACAAATAGAAGTTGACTTTATAATGTTAACATTAATGTACTGACACCGATACTTTAATGTTAATATTATGATGCACTGTACTTTAATGTTAACATTATAATACAGCCACAGACACCGGTTTCTTAATATAGGTCAGTACATTACCGCTTCTGAATATATGTATAATAGGATAATTATGTATGGAAGTAGATAATAAATATCTAAAAGTGCGTAATATGGAATAATGCAAGGCTTAAGGTTTCTTTAATATTTTTTTATTTTATACCTATTTTTATACAATCGATTTTCAGAGATCAGAAATAATAATTGCAGACGATAGATTAAACCCAACGCTGGTATTGAAGCGAATTATTTTTATATTGCTTTTTTTATTTTCTGTAATAAAAATGGAATCCGAGATATCGAAAGCGAAATTGGCTATTAGCTTATTTTCTTTGAAACTTCTTTCATATGTCAGTATAATCTTAACATATACGTTATACAGTGTGTAGCCTACAACAAGGCTGAAAATAAAAAGGTGAGCTTGAGTACTGAATTTTGTTATATTTATCATTAATTTGATATTTTTGTATTACTTTTACATTTTTCAATGTTTTAAAAGTAATTTTTATCTTTTCAGTTACATGATATAACTTTAGCCGTGTGGTGACGGTAGTAAGAATACATTTGTGACCACCCCAACTCCTCCTGCGGGTATCGTAAGAATTGACTAAGGCATTGTAGTGTCACAGACCATTATTTGATAAAAGATTGATGATGGGCTGCAGCGTCATCATAGTGGACACATTACTGCGATCTCCAATCCGCTTGTCCAGCGTGGCGATTATGGACATTTACCTCCTAATGCATCAATACGCATATATAGTTAATCGGAGAAAAGAGGAAAATAGGTTGATGATGAAATCACCATGTTATTCCAGGGTGTTTAGATAAGTTGCCAATCGCTAACGCTTAATCGTTGATCGTAAACGAAAGGCAGCTAACTGTCTTTGTCGCACTAATAAGAAAGAGTGACAGAGAGAGACAACTACGATAAGCTAATAAGCGTTAGCGGTTGGCAACTTGGCTATGCATCCAGTCAGAGTTGGGCAAAAAGTAATATGATTACTTCTATAAATTACGTTTGTATGTGTACTTTGTAATATTCATACAAAGTACACATACAAAAGTAATCTAAAGGACTAATCATATTATAGTTCGAGAAATATAAATTGCATGTTTATTTTTACTATAATGTAGGTAGAAAGTTGCCAATTTATATTTCACGAACTATATTTTTTGCCCAACTCTGCATCCAGTGGCCTATACCACAAAACTTTATAAGCTTACAATTCTACAAAATTGTATAAATTCCCATACAAAAAGTTGACATTTTTGTAGAATTGTACGCTTGTAAAGTTTTGTGGTACAGGGGACAGGGGTATCAAACCTTCGCGTCAAACAGTGAGCACTATTAATTTGTAATCTAATCTTTAATGCATATTTGATGAAGGACCCTCATGGACCCTTTAGACCCTAATCTTTTTGTAACAGATAACCCACTTTAGATTATTTATGAGGAAGCCAGGAATAGAAAACTAAAGGACGGAAATTAAAATATTATCGAACCGGGTTACTCACGTATTTAAGTCGATGATTGCTCGACATGTTTCGACCCATTAAGAAAAATCCTCGTCCGGAGCACCCTCGGCAGGCCCGCGTCGGGCTTTGGCCGAGGGTGCTCCGGACGAGGACCCTCTTAATGGGTCATGGTTCGGCTATAGTTATTAGACGCAGTACGTAAGTAATATGATGTCCTTTATACCTACCATTTTTCAGTAGATTAAAAAAATAAGCATACCTAAATCTAAACCTAAAAACTTGTAATATTCTATAATCACGCATTTTTAGAACACAATCATAGTTTTATTACCCACTTAAAACCATAAACCTAGAGTTCAGTACATTTTAAGTTAAAATTATTGATATAAATTTAGTTTTAACGTAAAAATATATCTGCGAACGTGTTTCACGATGTGTGTCAAAGACGTCAAATGCTATAGTCAGCCATATTTGTTTTTTTTTTATTCTACTGTAGATACGACAGTAGAATAAAAAAAAACAAATATTGTCGAATAGCAAAGAGATTGTAATAGACCTCATTTTTTAAATCAACGAAGGGTTGACAACGCCTGCTTCAGAAACATAAACATGTAATATTTCAAGCTACATTGTAATATCACATTTTTCACACAAAAATACTCCCCAATAAGGTTCTACTGCGAGCTTTCCCTCTCGCACTTGTAAATTCGTACGTAAGTATAACAGGGACGTAATTTCGCGTTACGCCTTAAGCATAGAATATGTGCGAAAACCGTAGGCGTCTAACAGTAAGGCACGCCTATATAAATCACGTGTCTTCAGTTTCCGAATGAGGTATGTATATATAGGTGTAAATGACCTCCACTCTAGCAGAGGTTGGTAAAAGGGTTCCTGAGGCATTATGGCCTATTTGCCCGAATTTACTGGAATAAGATAGAGCCGTGCATAAGCGGAGCGGGGAGCGATTTTAACCGCTTATGTACGAGTGTACAGTCGTCGTCAAAGATATCGTTACGGTTTAAGTGCCAAAAATATGTTTACACGGCTTTATTTCCTTGACATTAAGGTCGTGTAAATATATTTTTGGCGCTTAAACCGTAACGATATCTTTGACGTCGACTGTACATGACATGAAAAGGAAATCACAAATGAATTGAAATTATTGATCAGTTTTTGGGCATTACCTTACTAATGCGCTACGCATAGCCAGGCTGACATAATAATTATGCCTTGTGAAAAAATTCAATAAGTATTGATGGTGTTTTTGCGCACTGGTGTGAGAAATGGTTCTTTTATTGTCAGATCGCAACTTCAGAGGGCCATGAGTACTGCAAAACGTCGTACGAGACACGTGCAAAAAGAAAATTCAATTCATATGATTTGAAGTCTTTGACGCATATAGTGAAACACGTTTGCAGATATATTTTTACGAGAATACTAATATTACATAACTTTATCTACATCCTTATCATAAGTTTAGAATGATAATTTACCTTTTCCACGAAGTAAATTACCTCTAAATATAACAATTTAAAATCAGTTGAAATTACTCAATTTAAGTCAGAATATCCTACAATAAATATCTATGTATTGAAAAAAAAACAAATAGAAGTTGACTTTATAATGTTAACATTAATGTACTGACACCGATACTTTAATGTTAATATTATGATGCACTGTACTTTAATGTTAACATTATAATACAGCCACAGACACCGGTTTCTTAATATAGGTCAGTACATTACCGCTTCTGAATATATGTATAATAGGATAAATATGATATGGAAGTAGATAATAAATATCTAAAAGTGCGTAATATGGAATAATGCAAGGCTTAAGGTTTCTTTAATATTTTTTTATTTTATACCTATTTTTATACAATCGATTTTCAGAGATCAGAAATAATAATTGCAGACGATAGATTAAACCCAACGCTGGTATTGAAGCGAATTATTTTTATATTGCTTTTTTATTTTCTGTAATAAAAATGGAATCCGAGATATCGAAAGCGAAATTGGCTATTAGCTTATTTTCTTTGAAACTTCTTTCATATGTCAGTATAATCTTAACATATACGTTATACAGTGTGTAGCCTACAACAAGGCTGAAAATAAAAAGGTGAGCTTGAGTACTGAATTTTGTTATATTTATCATTAATTTGATATTTTTGTATTACTTTTACATTTTTCAATGTTTTAAAAGTAATTTTTATCTTTTCAGTTACATGATATAACTTTAGCCGTGTGGTGACGGTAGTAAGAATACATTTGTGACCACCTCAACTCCTCCTGCGGGTATCGTAAGAATTGACTAAGGCATTGTAGTGTCACAGACCATTATTTGATAAAAGATTGATGATGGGCTGCAGCGTCATCATAGTGGACACATTACTGCGATCTCCAATCCGCTTGTCCAGCGTGGCGATTATGGACATTTACCTCCTAATGCATCAATACGCATATATAGTTAATCGGAGAAGAGAGGAAAATAGGTTGATGATGAAATCACCATGTTATTCCAGGGTGTTTAGATAAGTTGCCAATCGCTAACGCTTAATCGTTGATCGTGAACGAAAGGCAGCTAACTGTCTTTGTCGCACTAATACGAAAGAGTGACAGAGAGAGACAACTACGATAAGCTAATAAGCGTTAGCGGTTGGCAACTTGGCTATGCATCCAGTCAGAGTTGGGCAAAAAGTAATATGATTACTTCTATAAATTACGTTTGTATGTGTACTTTGTAATATTCATACAAAGTACACATACAAAAGTAATCTAAAGGACTAATCATATCATAGTTCGAGAAATATAAATTGCATGTTTATTTTTACTATAATGTAGGTAGAAAGTTGCCAATTTATACAGTGTGTTAACATGAGGCAGGCTTTTATTTGAACCGAGGATTGAGATGCAGATTCTTAGCCAAACCATGTGCATTATTTGTTTAAAAATCCTAATTTTAAAAGTAATTAACTTTCTATGAAAAGTTAATTGAGAAGCAATGTACTTCAAAATAAATCGTTAATTGGCACTTGACAATGACAGATCGCAGCTACTCGCAACGTTTGACAACTAAGCAGTACACGCGTTACATTGATCGTTCGAACGAAATTAAAATAATTGTTCAGTTAATTTAAATATTTGTCAACTCTTAATACTCGAAAACGATTTCCAGTAATGCGTATTATTACCCATTTTCGTAAAAGCCTGGCTCATGGTAACACACTGTATTTCACGAACTATACTTTTTGCCCAACTCTGCATCCAGTGGCCTATACCACAAAACTTTATAAGCTTACAATTCTACAAAATTGTATAAATTCCCATACAAAAAGTTGTCATTTTTGTAGAATTGTACGCTTGTAAAGTTTTGTGGTACAGGGGACAGGGGTATCAAACCTTCGCGTCAAACAGTGAGCACTATTAATTTGTAATCTAATCTTTAATGCATATTTGATGAAGGACCCTCATGGACCCTTTAGACCCTAATCTTTTTGTAACAGATAACCCACTTTAGATTATTTATGAGGAAGCCAGGAATAGAAAACTAAAGGACGGAAATTAAAATATTATCGAACCGGGTTACTCACGTATTTAAGTCGATGATTGCTCGACATGTTTCGACCCATTAAGAAAAATCCTCGTCCGGAGCACCCTCGGCAGGCCCGCGTCGGGCTTTGGCCGAGGGTGCTCCGGACGAGGACCCTCTTAATGGGTCATGGTTCGGCTATAGTTATTAGACGCAGTACGTAAGTAATATGATGTCCTTTATACCTACCATTTTTCAGTAGATTAAAAAAATAAGCATACCTAAATCTAAACCTAAAAACTTGTAATATTCTATAATCACGCATTTTTAGAACACAATCATAGTTTTATTACCCACTTAAAACCATAAACCTAGAGTTCAGTACATTTTAAGTTAAAATTATTGATATAAATTTAGTTTTAACGTAAAAATATATCTGCGAACGTGTTTCACGATGTGTGTCAAAGACGTCAAATGCTATAGTCAGCCATATTTGTTTTTTTTTTATTCTACTGTAGATACGACAGTAGAATAAAAAAAAACAAATATTGTCGAATAGCAAAGAGATTGTAATAGACCTCATTTTTTAAATCAACGAAGGGTTGACAACGCCTGCTTCAGAAACATAAACATGTAATATTTCAAGCTACATTGTAATATCACATTTTTCACACAAAAATACTCCCCAATAAGGTTCTACTGCGAGCTTTCCCTCTCGCACTTGTAAATTCGTACGTAAGTATAACAGGGACGTAATTTCGCGTTACGCCTTAAGCATAGAATATGTGCGAAAACCGTAGGCGTCTAACAGTAAGGCACGCCTATATAAATCACGTGTCTTCAGTTTCCGAATGAGGTATGTATATATAGGTGTAAATGACCTCCACTCTAGCAGAGGTTGGTAAAAGGGTTCCTGAGGCATTATGGCCTATTTGCCCGAATTTACTGGAATAAGATAGAGCCGTGCATAAGCGGAGCGGGGAGCGATTTTAACCGCTTATGTACGAGTGTACAGTCGTCGTCAAAGATATCGTTACGGTTTAAGTGCCAAAAATATGTTTACACGGCTTTATTTCCTTGACATTAAGGTCGTGTAAATATATTTTTGGCGCTTAAACCGTAACGATATCTTTGACGTCGACTGTACATGACATGAAAAGGAAATCACAAATGAATTGAAATTATTGATCAGTTTT